>JACMIJ010001585.1:0-11987 GCA_014805365.1 Koerneria luziae
CCACAGCAGATGCGTAGTGTACCATAATGCCCGATAGGAATTTACATTAGGGCGCAGTTTGTGCCAGGAATGACGCCATTGTCACCATGTTCAGTTATTTTTTATAAAGAGAGATGGCACCCACAAAACAAACACATTAAGCTACGTTACTTCAATCAATTTCGTTGTTCGAGTGGAGTCAAAGGGGGCCGGAAACCGTGAATCCTCGGAGACAAAAAGCACCATTTCCTTATATAGCTGCCCCCCTCACAGAACTTGCGGGTCTCTTATACACACAGTTCTGCTAACACAAAACAACGGTTTCTGGCCTCCTTTAAACAATGGTGATCACAAACACTGAACAAACAAAGATATCCATCGCGGCAGTATGATCAAGCCCAGTCCATTCTTATTCTAATTGTAAAGCAAAGCTAATGCATAGCTAATGTTGATGGTTTGATTGATTCTCTCCGTCTTCGTACCTATATATACTGTGTTGTTCCCTTGCAGATGCGGTCCATGTTGTCATCCCGAACCAGATGCTAGCAATGAGAGTGGCTATTGCCATTGTGCAGCAGGGACGACGAAACAATGATATCACTTTACTCTATGATTAATACATTACTGTTTGTCGTATTTCACAACTGCGAACTCATTTGTCATTCAAAGGGTCCCGAGAAGATATCCCCCCTTAAACCAAGGGATTGAGAATCAAGTAACCACGCCCTCATATCCTCCACGATTCCTCGCAAACTGTTGGTAGTATGTATTGTCTAGTTTATTTACTCGAGATGGACCACTGGGTTACCATGATGTGGCTATGGTCTTAGGCTCAACAATTCTGTAGGCACCGAAAATGAATAATAACGGGAATGGTGAATTCGATAAATGAATTGTCATAGGCATTTTCCCCAAACCCTGTGTTTCATTGCAAAGTTTAGAATGCATGCATTATTCAAGTGAAGAATCATCGAAATTGACTGCTCGCCGCATAAATATCACAAATCGTTGTTCATTGCCCACACAACCGTCATCTTTTGCTTACCGTTAGTTTCTGTATGTTTTGTGTTTCTGTGTAACGAAAGAATTTTGTTATGTGTCAGTCGGAAGGCATTCATGTACATATGTACATAACTTCCTCTAGAAGTAAGGAACGCCATAGCGGCATTATTAGCTTATCTGGCTTCGTTCAAATGATTTGCCTGTCGTAACATGTTCACTTTCGTTAACACTTCACGATTCACCGTGCTACTTCCGCTGTACATATATATGCAATTTTTTAAAAACTGTATTCAAGCTTTTTCAATGTTCAGAGCAAGTTCATAAGATTGTTCAACGATGCCGGTATGCGAAAAATTATACACTTGTCAGATTTGCGTAATGGTAAAGAAACCTAACAATAAGATTTTGCACATACAATGACCAATACATGTCTTAATGAAATTCCCTTCTGTCGGTCCTTTTAGATATAACACCATAAAAAAGCATATTTTTTTCCGTTAAGGTTACCGATAATAGTGCAGTGACAGGATTCCAGAATGTAATATATAATACATAGTGCTCACGAATTTGTCCGATAAGTAAGTATTCACAAAATTCCTGTGACTAGACAGTCATTCGTTGTTAAACGTACACAGTGGTACTCAACTATTCCTGTTAACTATGGTCGAAGACGTGTATCTGAATTTTGTCATTGGAATAGTTTATTTTGCATTTTTGTGAGTCGAATAATCGTGTATGTAACTTTCGCGAATGCTTCTACGATGTGTTTATAATAGATGTGGATGCTTCTGAGCGCAGCTCTCGTTGTCCTTGTGACAACAGTGGACTCGTCTGCGTGCGGGTATTCGTCATGCCACGAAGACGAAGATTGTGAGCCCGAAATGATTTGCATTATCGTTACATGTCCCGGAATACTATCTTTCTTTCCAATTTGGGGATGTGTTGAAGAGAACATGGATGGTCGTCGATGCAATGTTAACGAAGACTGCGCAGATGGCTTTGAATGTGTGGCGGGGGATTATATGAAACAATGCCGACCCAAGAAGGAAAAAGAAATAGAACAAATTAAACAGAAGCCGGTGGTGGAATGCGTGCCATGCGGAGAACCAAAATGCATCGGAGCGAGGTTCGTTATTGCCTACGGTAGATACCTTACCAACACAAAGCAGTTTGGCTGAATTTCGTTTGCATAACAGTTTGTAACGTGAACAAGGCTACTGCCGACGAGATAGTGATCAGTTATTCCTATAACTAGACGGGAGCATGATCTAACCTATCCCATCCTTCCCAAAGGCATATTATCTGCATACTTGACTCTGTTCCTTACAACTATCCGACTGTCACTATTTGATCGCATCTTATTGTTAGGTTTCTTTTCAATTGCACAAGTTTGACAAATTGTCAAATTTTCCGCAAACCTACACCAGTTTACATGGTAGTGAACCTGCCATGAACTGTACATAGTTGAATACGCTTGCAAAATTGAACATATAGCGGCAGTCGGATATTTTTACAGAACGGAGTCAGATATGCCAATGATATCTACTCAAGAATGCTAATGGCTGAAGTTACCCTCGCTGCCTCGTTAACTCCATATTCTCTCTCGTTCCCTTGCAGATGCGGTCCATGTTGTCATCCCGAACCAGATGCTAACAACGAGAGTGGTTATTGTCATTGTGCAGCAGGGACGATGAAGAATGAGACCACACACGACCAATAAGTTATTGATTGCTATGTACATTTTTGTTTACTTCACAACAACAAGCAAAAAGTATATTACATTTGGGAAGTTACTGCTAACAAATTAACAATAAGTTACTGTCAAATAAGAATGTTTCTTTCTTTTTCTTTCGTCATTTTGACCACTTTCAGTGTTTGCGATGCCTTTTCTATTCGTAATCACAACATGTGTAAATAAAGGATTGACATCATACGATGGTTTCCGATTTCATTGTCCCATGAGTTGTTCAGTGTTTTCTTCAATTGAAATGTAAGGAAAGAAGTATGCATGTACTATTAAAATTAAAATAATAAGGTAAAGTTATTTATATAAGTAGTAAGGTTTATAAAGAAAAGAGTTTGTTAAATACTACAGCTACTTATTGTTAGTAAGTGAGGTTAGTATGTTGCGCAGGCAAACAAGTCATCGTTTATTCGAATACAGCATAGGTAGAAACATTCAAACACTGACAAAGTTGGCATGCCACGTGCGGTTTCCACTTGCGGTGCCTGCCAGGTGAACAAGTCGCATGACGTTGGCAGCTTTGGTCGTGAAGCGGTCTGTTGATGCGGCGGAAGTGATGCTGAAAATGAACTACCTATTCAGGATCATGGCACAAATCCAGTGGATCAGATATCTAGAAGGCCCATCAGGCTTGGCGTTGCTGACAATAGAACAGGTGCAAGAACGTTCCTCAAATTGCTTGGAATACCTTATGTACTATCACCATATCTGCCTCTGTTATGTACAAATATCCGACGGTCGCAATATATTCAAATTGTAAGCGTATTCATAATTTTCACAGTTCAGCGCATTTTACATGTATGCGAAACGGCATATGTTTGCGATTAATTTGAATACTTTCTTTCATATTTGCGTGCTTGTAAAGAAACCTAACAATAAGATTTGACCATACAATGACAGTCGATATTTGCACAAAATGGAGTGTGGTGTGTACTGAGGTGATCTAACCGTCCCAGGGAACCACTGTGAATCGCTTTGGTGTAATAAAAGAAAGAAGGGCATGTATAGACCTGGTCTAGGCTTAATGTTAGCCTAACAATCATAAATCGCTGAACCACTTTGATTACGGGCCAATCTTTATGTTTACCCTTATGAACTATGTACATAATGAGAATCGTAATCAATATAACGTGCAAGTATTCAATAGTCAGAATAGCAGTGTGATGATAATACTTACACGGCCAGTGGCTCGCCGGTTCCTTCTCCTTCGTAGAGGAGGACTTGATCGCCATCAACGAGTTGGAATTCGTCGAACGAGAGTGACACCAGTGAGCCCGTCGAGGCGGCCAAGAGGTACTCACAGGAGAGTCCGGACGAGCGAGAGGATGGATACTCGGGTGAGGTGAACTGAAACGGGAAGCGATATCAAAGGAAAAGACAAGTTTGAAGTTTCACACCTTGTATTCATCTCTAGTATTGATGAGATGGTATTGATTAGTGTTGGCAATTCGAATATCACATTCGACGAATAGCCGAATATATATTCGAGCAGAGAACACTCATAAGTATTCGACTTTTCGAATGATTCGTCGAATAGTGTGGCGAGCGAGACGAATAGGAGCAAAGAACGCACACAGTCGAATATTCGACTATTCGGCCGAATAGTCACGTAGGCAGTCACCTGTCCATACGAAGTCATTTATGTTCTTTTTGGCTTCTCAACATCCACCTACGAGAAGATTCGCACGTGTGGTTTGTAGCGTAGTGGTAACGCTCTGTCACTGAGGCTCGCGAATGCTTTTGCATGGCTGTGGTTCGATCCTCATGGAGCGCTAAGATTTTTGCTGCTCTTTTGTCGTACTACTCACGTGTTTCAAGTGTTTTACTAATCACAAAATCAGCAAAAAAAAGTAGCGCCAAACGGGATCGAACCACGGCCATGCAAAAGCATTCGAGCCTCAGTGACACAGCGTTACCACTACGCTACAAACCATACGTGCAAAGTTTCTCGTAGGTGGATGTTGAGAAGCCACAAAGGAATTTATATGACTTCGTATGGACAGGTGACTGCCTACGTGACTATTCGGCCGAATAGTCGAATATTCGACTGTGTGCGTTCTTTGCTCCTATTCGTCTCGCTCGCCACACTATTCGACGAATCATTCGAAAAGTCGAATACTTATGAGTGTTCTTTGGTAAGATATTCGACTGGCCGAATAGTGCTAAACTGCCAACACTAGTATTGATACCCCTGGTATTGATACCGATGTTGATACCCCTGGAATTGATACCGATGGTCATCTCGTTTTGGGAAACCTTGACATTAAAAGCAACCCCGTTTTATAGCCTGCATGTTAATTGAAAAACCCCGTTTTTCGTCTCTGATATTAGACTTCACCACGTTTTCTAGAAAGATAAAAAACGTGCCACGTTGATGTATGCTTGTGTTTGCGTTACTACTTCCAAAAGACCAGCAGGCTATGAGGCCGTAATTCAAGCAAGAGCACTTTACTTTACTTTTTCAAAAATCGTAAAGTCGATAACATACTTCACCAGATTCCGTAAAGACGTTCAACAACGGACACGGCTGAGGCTTCGTACATGCGAACGGAAGTTTGGTGCTGTTATCGCAGAAGGCGGAGGTCCACGCACCACCGAGATGCCCCGTTTGCATGGCACCGCAGTTTCCGAACAACGAGTTTGGCATTCCTGTAAATTCGTGTATTCAGAATCGCGAATAGAAGATTAAAGGAGGCCGGAAACAGTCATTTCATTCGCGAAAAAAAATGTGTTCATAATGAGTGTTTCATTGACCCGCCACTTTTGTGTCCAGGGAAAACATATAAGCAAGTTCCTAGGCGAACTAACTGCTTCCGGTGGCGATCTTGCTAACAGTATGTTGAGCTTGTAAGGCTATTCAGAATGGTTGAGAGAAAAGTAGCGTTTTGATAGGCTGTTGCATGTTCAGCAACTTTATGAAACTGTTGAGCTGTGTACAATTCTAATACAAAATCAAATTTGCATAATTGAAAAACCTAACAATAAGATAGACTCGAATCGAGTTTTTTTGTATGGAACGGAGTCAGGTATTCCAATTAGTATTCTACCTGTATCGAAGTTCGAATAGTCGAGACCGGTACCATCGCTCCAACTCAACTCGGTTACTGTATGATTGAACGTAAATCCGATGAAGATTGCGTTCGATAGCCGAAGCGCCAGAGCACTCCGGCGGATTTGGTCGTTTACCTAGACAAATGACGTCAACAATTATCAATATTGCTGCTTCTTGCAATGGCTCTGTCGCCGAAAAGCACGTGTAAAGGCGCACAGCACACAATGAATGTTTGCTTATTGTTAGTGAATGTGTTTCGAAACAACGTCGTTTTTCATTGGTGTGGGAGGGACGTCTTAAGTATTGTAATACCTAAATCCCTTCTGTATAAATTTGCATATTCAAAAGTTACACACAAAAATGCAATACCTCAGCATCTTTGTGTAACTGGTTAAAAATCATAACAATAAGATTTCAACATGCGTCAATTACATAAGTGCATACGGAACAGAAAGTCAGGTATTCCCATAGAGTACCTCCTTGCTGTGAATGACGGCGAGATGAGCTCCGTCCACTTGGCATTCATCCTCGGCCTCCTGCCAGGTCATTGATTTGTCGCTGATTCGTACACATGTTCCGTGGTCATCGTTCAGTCGCGTATATCCCAGACCGCACTCGGTTCCGACGCCCAGCAGAGAAACTGAAACATGATCAGAAAATGGTAAAATTGTGAATTGGTCACTTGCCATACAATAACCATACTGTGACCAAACACAGTTATTTCAACATCCTGTGGAATGTTTCTATGACAATTTGGACATCTTGGAGTGTTTCCAGTTCAAAATTTTCGACATCCTGTAGTTTAGTCACAACTCAGGCATATGTCTGTCAGTCGCACATCGCTACGTCGTCAACACTGGTGGCCTCGTAGTGATCTCTTTATTATCATTTCAATTCATTTGTCTTAATGTGCAAATGAGGTACTTCAGATTCACCTGTGCTCCTGGGCACATTTGGATCAGACACAAAACTTTTCTGGACCATTGGCAAACATTTTTAGCTTCTGGTGAATTTAATTTAATTTTGGCGAATATTTGTGCCTCCTCAACACTTGCGAATGCACTCATTAGGGTTAGCGCCCTTCAACTATTCTTATCATTTTTTTGAGGCAAAACAGTTACTATTGGCATACTCGACTCCGTTCTGTACAAATATCCGACTGTCGCTGTATTGTCAAAACTTATTGTTAGGTTTCTTGCCAATTACACAAATTTGTCAAAGTTTTTAATTTCTTCGCAAACCTATACCATCTTGCAAGCTTACAGAGCTGCTAGCTGCAAACACTTTGAATGTGCTTGCAAATTGAATACGTTGCGACAGTCGGCTGTTCTCTGTCATTATGGTTAGCGATATCATATGTGTTATATGTATAATGTATCATACATATGTATCATACATTATGGTTAAAAATTAGTGTCATATTTGTACAGAACGGAGCCAAGTATTCCAACAGCAGTTGCGTTGCGAAACGTGTGAAATTACTCTGCGTAATGGCGCAAAAGCCTCCCCCAACGAGTTGCTAACCTCCTGTCGTGGCACAAATCGCGTAGATGGAAGGGTCGGTCAGGGCCGTGAATACCCATCCTCCATTCGATTGGCTGATGAAATAGCCCTCGGTCGGGCCACACAGATCTTTGAGGCCTGCAAGATTGGTGGTTGAAGGGGGCGTACAATTCAGCAACATCAACCAGAACATTGTGCTTCAGGCTAAGAAGAATAAAAAAAACATTTCTAATGTGTAGTTCAAAGTGTTGTTTAACACCAAAAGTTGTGCTACTAATTGTAAGATTACACTAACCGGATGCCTTTCGCACTTTGCGGCTGCGCTCATTTGCAAATTTGAGGGTTATTTGAGGGTTTTCTTGAGATTGAGTGTTTAAAAGCCTCAATTTTAGGTTGATATATAAAAGCCTCAAATTAATTGAGGGTTATTTGAGGCTTTTTTTCTGTGTGAGTGTGTGAAGAGAAGTTGTCTTATTGATGCATATGCATACAAGGCAATACAATGGCTAGGGTATCAAAATAACTCTACGTATCTTACCTATTATGCCCTAAATTAATGTTCGAAATCTTTTAAAGAAGGCCGGAAACCGCCATTTCATTCGCTAAAAATGTGTTCATAACGAGTGCTTTATTGACCCGCCACTTTTGTGTTCAGGGAATACGCATAAGCAAATTTCTCGGTGAAGTGACGGTTTCCGGCCCCCTTTAAAAGGGGCCGGAAACCGTGAATCTTTGGATGCAAAATGCACCATTTCCTTATATAGTTGCCCCCTCACAGAAGTTGCTTATACACGCAATTCTGCTAACACAAAACAACGGTTTCCGGCCCCTTTTAAGATGGTCTGACCAGTCAACAAAAATGCTTACCGTCCACTCGATTGATGTAGTCGATGGGTGTTCGATCGGTCCAATATCGCTTCTTGTTGGAAACGTTCGCTTCGCATCGCAGTCCGATCCAGTACGCACAGCAGCCCGGCATTGCCGCGTGGATCGCTTCATTCTCCTGTATAATTGTACTTACAATAGCGACTCCAGCTCACCACTATGTACATTAACTATAAGACAACATGTAATCTCCGGTCTAATTGTAAGTTCAGCAGGAAAGACGTACGCAATAGAACTGTGTTAGTAAGATGTCACTGCAATACTATAGCATCTTACTATCACATTTCTATTACCCAAGTCTTTCCTGTTACGCCTGAACTTATTGATAGATCGGAGATTACACGTTATCTTTTACAATGGTCGTCAGATAATCTCAAAATTTCGCTGATCTTGTAACGCATAATCAGTGAGTAGTCATTATTGTCGAAAGCCGCTGATTGTTAGTACTAATATTTAATTTTATAATTGCAATCTTCTTGAGATCCTTCTGAACAGATCTTCAGAGACCAGCAAACCTCCTATGAAAAGAGACAGTGATTCAGTGATAAACTACGAACTACAAACCTCCTAAGAATGGATGGGTACCGATTTTGTGATAAACTATAAACTACGAACTATAATATAAACTACAAACCTCCTGAGAATGGATAGATACGAGTTCGGCGTGCTCGTTATGGCAGAGTGCGCTCGCCTCCTTCCAGTTCATTTGGTTCATCGTTATCTTGTAGCATTTGTCTTCGAAGAGATTGCTGTAGCCGTTCGGACATGCCACTGTTGAACGAACACCTTAATTGAGCATCCGATGATATGTTCGACAGCTTAATAGAAAATGATATGTTTGTGAAATTAGCTTTATTAATATTTTAAACGTAATGACTCTTCTTCTTCGCGTTATTCCCATGTGGTAATGGGGTCCACAGCTCGACGTTCTTTCTTCTCTCTTTCATCCGTACATAAGAAACACTTCAACTGATCATCTTATTGTTAAGTAATCATGAATATGCTGCTTCCTCCTCGTACAACCTTACAATCTTACTCTACAAGAGAGATGTTTATGTCATAGACCACTGCTCACTGAAACCAAAACAAGTGCCGACAATTCCTAATGTTTCACAATTTATGTTTTTTTGAAAATGTGATCTTTGATTAGGCAACTAGGGCAAGGCACTTGGCACAGTTCCTATCGTGTCATCCTCCCCCTCCAATGATTCCCTTGGGAGAGCACAGCTACCTTCTGGCACTTGCCATGTGCTCTGGGAGCCAACTTTCTTGGCGCAATGTAGTCTACGCCCCACATCCATTTTGGGCGCCAATCTTTTTGGCGCTATAGTCTAAGCTCCGCCTCCTTTTGGGCGCCAAAAAGAGGAGTATATAAGGAGCTGATTCTGCCAGTTCAATCAGTATTCGCTTCTTCGTTCTCTGGTGTTGGTCGTTCTGGTGGTGCTCGTTCTGGTGGTGCTCGTTCTGGTGGTGCTCGTTCTGGTGGTGCTCGTCAGCTTCTGGATCGTCTACTCCGGCTGGTGTGGTTCGACTGGGTGGAGCTTCATCCAACACGGTGTCAGCGGCGGTTGATGTGACGGGGCTCTCTACACTTCGGTGTAGCACGAGAGCGCCGACACGGTGACCAAAGCGACTCGGAGTGTTCGGCTGTTGGCTACCTGGTCGGCCACGACCATGTCGGCGTGGTCTGCGCCTGTTGTTCTACTAGTGGTCTCCACTCCCTCCAACCAACAAGCCCGCCTACCCATCCAAGATACTTCTTCCTTCCCTCCACCTTCAACCTTCCACCCCACCCCTTCCACCCAACCCTTTCCTTGCTCCCTTCCCCATGCACCCGCAAATGCTCTCCTGGTGCGGAGGTTACAGGGTGGATTGTTTTTCATCCTCCACCTCGTTTCTTCTGTGACTGGAGAGTTGCTGGTTCGTTACATGTAGCCCCATCGAATGATGGGCGGAACTTGTTTCCGGTGCTACTTGCTGACGCATTGTTTGTCGAACCTGACGAATTTCTTGGTTCCCTTCGGGGAGGCGAAACTATGCCCGTTTGAACAACGGGCTTGTTTTAAAGCAGTATTTTCAATAAGAACTAAAATTATCAATAAGAAAGAATCTTAATTTCAATAAATATAATTTTAATAAGAACTAAAATTCGCAATAAGAAAGAATCTTAATTTCAATGAATATAATTTTAATAAGAACTAAAATTCACAATAAGAAAGAATCTTAATTTCAATGAATATAATTTTAATAAGAACTAAAATTCACAATAAGATGGATTATTTGTTTCAATGAATATAATTTCAATAAGAAATAAAATGAATCTGAAAGAAACAACTTTTAACAAGTAATACGAAACCCGATGATCTTCTAACAATAAGAACCCACGACAATAAGAAAAATGCAGAAAAGGCAACAGAGTTCGCGTTTGACTGTCACGGTAGACGCCATATTCACTGTGATTATCGTATTCTCTGCATTTTGTCTCTAATTACACTAGACGTGTATGATTAATATGCATCAAATGTGAAGCAAGGTTTCCTGGCTTACCGGAAATTGTTGCCAGTACGGCTACAACTCCAAGTATCGCTGAGGTCATCACGTTGATCTCTGTGGACTCTGAACAAGTCTGTCTTTTTGGCAACACCGATAAATAGTAAAAATAAGAGGGGCTACACAGCACGTTGCATCCACCGGTACAGTGCATTTACATACAATATGAAAGACATTACTTTTAGAGATCAAAAAATTATGCAAATTTGTGACCGTTCGAAGTTTCACTGCCTCGGAGCAATGCGTTCGCACAAACGAAAGTACTAAAAGCAAAGCACAAAGGAAGCTATACACGAGGGAATCTAATTGTTAGAGTTATGTGTTCTAACAATACGACTCTCCGTATGTATTATTTGGGTACAGCGCTTTACAACAGCGGAGCTAGTTACACATTTACATATTCAAACAAAGAGATATGCAAACAAACAAATGTATTATAATATAGGCTTTTCCGGGACCGGAACGAAAACAATGCATTCAAATGCTGTGCTGGGTTCTGGAAGCTTGTAAGAGCTTTCAAAAGAAAACCAAGCGTTGAACTCTAGACGGCACCGGTATTTTATACACGCACCGTATGTCAGTCTCCTCCCGGTGCATCATTGTTCTGATAAGCTTGCGTTTAAATGTTTGAACGTGGCAGATTATTGTAAAGAAAGAGACAGATTACATTTTGGGTGCATGCGTCGCAACCACACCCATGCGGCACATATCACAATAGTGTGATTGGGTAACATGGTAATTGTTTTTCCATATCTGGCCGGGATTCAAATAAGATTCATCGCTAAAAATATTTCTCAGTGCGCTTTTCATACCCCAGAAACATCTTTTTTTTATTGGCTACAGTGCACATGTTGTCACAATATTTTTCTTTCTGCCGGATCTGATTTGCATGCGATTATAATGGCTGAATCAAAAAACCAAAAACGATGCAAGTTATACCTGGTCGGAATATACATATGAAGCGAAATATGCAGAGACTGAAACCTACTAAATACTAACAACAACTAAATACGAATATGCATAGACCATACTGTATTTACTCTTATTGAACATTAATGCTAAATGTTCATGCACTCCTACATTCAATCTTACTTCACACATAAACGATGGATGGTGATAGTCATCGGTGACACGTCTGTACTTCCGATTTCCTATTTTGGGGTCAAATTCGGAATGTCGGTACTTCCGATTTTTGTGGGGAGTGGAAAATATCCCCGTCTGTACTTCCGAAAACCCGCAATATACTGTTCGTCTGTACTTCCGATTATTAGG
>JACMIJ010001586.1:0-11985 GCA_014805365.1 Koerneria luziae
TTCAATGCTGTTTTTGCCTCCTTGGTTTGTCCCCGTCGCCTAACACACCTTTCCATCAGTAAGGACAATTAAGATTACATTGAAATAATAACGCATAGTAATTAGTACAAGTGGTAAGGGTTATAAAGAAACGATACTGTTTGATATCTTTTTAAATTTTTTTTACAATGTAATGTAATGTTGTATAGCTATCTCTTGTTAGTAAGTGAGCTTAGTCGGTTTCGGTCGCTATCGTCTGACCTGTCATAATATCCAAATTAAATGACCAATCACAGTTATTTCAACAACCTGTGAAATGTATTTAAAGAAATTTGGACCGCCTGGAGTGTTTCTAGTACAAAATTGTCGACATCCTGTACGTTGGTCACAAGTCAGGAATATGGATGTGAATAAAACATTATTTATCGATTTCGTTTGCCATGCAAGAGAAAAATAAGACGAACGGTTGAGTTTTTTTGGGCCTTTGCAAAACACTCAGTTGCGCTAAGGCCTATCGACGAATAGTTGAGACCAGTAGCCTGGGGTGGCTTACTGTCGCTGGCCGAGTCGGCAACGCCCTATGCCCCCGGATCATCTCCACCTTCTCCGCTCTGTGCCATGCGTATAGCTCATCCAACACCAAACAATCCGGGTGAATCTTGAAAAATCCGGATTCGCCCCATCGGGAGCCCCAACTGTTCTGTCCGATCAGATGTGCACCCTGATCGTCCTCCGCGTATCCCGTCAACAGCACCGCGATGCTCCCGACCGACTCTGAAACACTGCGTTTAGACACCAGTACACCATACACACCACATATCACAGACACCATACGCCATTTTCAGACACCACTGTTTCCATGGAGCCGGCTACCACTCTTACCACTCATATTTAAATATTTTCTGCATTTGTGCTCCTCACCGACTTTGAAACAGCATCATAATATGCAAAAATCGAAAGTTAAAAGACGCCGGAAAACGTCATTTCAATCACGCGAAATGTGTTCAGAACGAGTGTTTTATTGAATCACCAATTTTGTGTTCAGGGAATGCACATAAGCAAATTCCTCGGTAATCTGACGGTTTCCAGCCCCCTTTAAACAATGTGTTACCGTACCGGCGGGTCGTTCGTACACTCCGGACTTGTAGAAGAAAATATCATAGTCGATGTAGATCTCTAAAGGTGAATAAGCTACAAAAGTGTCACCCACGCCCAGGCCCCGTTATGGATAACGAGGATATAATAAGTATATTGAAAGCGTATTTTGTTCTTGATTTAAGGCTGTTTGTCACATCTTCTAATACTTTAACAGGTACTTCCTTTTAATACGGAAGAGACATATCTCTTCCGTATCACGCAACTGCAAGTTTCTCTGTTTTCAATGACCTTTTACACTGTGTTACTGAAAAAGGTCATTGAAAAGGTCACTTGAAAGGTCATTGGAAAGGTCACTGGCAATGACCTGCGATCACGGAGCGGTTGCTGGCGAAAATTTCGATGATTTTTCGATATGCAGCCGCGGTAGTGTTCTGCGATATTCGGCACGGCTCAATCGCTTCGGGGAGGCCGTTGGATCCCTGATGTTGTAGTTTATAGTTTATGCTCATAGAGAACAATGCTCATTTTTTTCTCGGAGAGTGTTTCAAACACTTATTTAGCAGTGTTTTGAATAATCACTTTTGTAAACTGACGGTAACACTAAGAAGACAATCAGGAAATTTGAGTGTGTTTTTGAGCAATTTGTCTTACAATTAGTGCACTCTGTTTGCACTTACAAACACTTACTTCTACACACTGTAAGTATGTATGTATATGCACTTAATGTATTCAGTGCATTGTTGACATAGGACGTTTTTAACCTAGCGTAAAAAGCGTACGAAGCACATCGCCTAAGCCGACTACCTCTAAAACACAGTAGCTTTCGGCATGTTTTACCAACTATTTAAAGGGGGCCGCAAAATGCACCATTTCCTTATATAGTTGCCCCCTCACAGAAGTTGCGGGTCTCTTATACACACAATTCTGCTAACACAAAACAACGGTTTCTGGCCTTCTTTAATTTAAATAAATATTTCATTATTTCTTTCTGTTTCACCTTGCGAGGTGCACCACTCCGGGCAGTACAGGATGTGTCGTTTTCGGTGTACGGAAGTTCATGGCCAGTGGCAATGTAGTGTTCTTTCAAGGATCTGCAAAAAATGTTTAATCTTAAAATAGGGCTGCAATTTAGCTCATTAAAGCTAATGTTAAGTACAGCACATGTAGCTGGGCCTGTATTTTGGTAAAACTAAGCTTTGCCTTTAAGAATTCTTGGTTACTGTTAAGCATAATAGTACTGGCTGTGTAAAAGTTTTACAAACTTACAAACAAACATATATCTTGGTAAAACTGACGTCATTGCTTCAGCGATCGAGCCTCCTCTACATCCGTGATTGTATTTATCGCAAATAAGGGACTGCACGGAGAGGTCGCCTATTCCTTTGCTGACAAGGAGATGTTAGAAAACAAACAAAAAACGGATTTCATATTACAAACAATAAGAAACTACTAAACAACTAAAACACGATATATTATAATACTATTTGTGTATTATAATAGTACTTTTTAAGACACAAGATTTGTATTACAATACTTTTTAAAAGCTATTACTAAAAACATATTTTCTTGCTTTCAATTTCAATTTAATAATTCCATTCCTGACGATGACATTTTAGAGAGAGAAACACGTTACAAAATAACGGTTCATTCTAATTGTAACTCCCAACATGTTGCTACAACACACCTTCCACCGGTCTTAAAGGGGGCCGGAAACCGTGATTCTTTCGAGGCAAAATGCACCATTTCCTTATACCTCCTTTAAATCTGGATATTCAGTTGTCGTTATTTGCATATTAGGCTATGTGAACCGGCCAAAGTACTGCAGAGTTAATAAACTAAAACATGCGCAAAAAAAGAAAGAAGAAGAAAAGAAAAGAAAAAAAAGAAGGGAGACGAACCCGTAAACTTGTTCCGAAGGAAATAAACCATCGTGAAATGCCGAGTGCAACGTCGCATAGGCATACGCTGCGTTGCATTTGAAACCTACAGTACACCATATATTATTGAAGTAAAACGAACTGTCACGGGCGCGCAGCAACTGAGAGAGCGCGTTGTATGAATCGTAAATTTGAAAAATGCTTATAAGCCGTCTACAAACCCATCTCAGTATTCCAATTTTTTTTTACTCTTGAAACGGAACACAACAATATCAAAAACATATTTTTAGACACTCTAGAAACGGTAGCACAGTTCGTCATTTGGTCAAACAATGGAAAAAAATAAACTTGACAAGTCGTTTTGCAGCAGTAATAGCACAGGAGGGATTGTGGATGAACGCCCCTCCCCTGTTATGATACTCTGTGCATCACCAGGGTGATTTATCGGGTGGGAATAAAAAGATTGGAACACCGATATTTAAAATCGTTGGTCACGTTCTATTATGAAAAAAGAGAATCAAGAAAATTCCTCTCCTATGAGAAAGTGCGCTATGGTCAACGACCGTGAAGATAAACATTTTCTAAGGCAATAAGAATCATGGAACTTGTATAATTCTGAACACCTTGATAAATTTTGTTGGATGCAATCTTGCCTTATTAATTGTACCGTATAATCTAAAAGATAAATAGTTCTAATGAATATGGAATTATTGAACTTGTATAATACATAATAAATCTGAACACCTTGATCGGAAATGTCCTCCGCTTGCATATCAGGCAGATGTCGTTTCGGGATGCGATGGAGATTGATATCCGGGCATTTGTTCACTTTAGAGTGTGCGTGGATCTTCTTCTTGTTCAGGAGCTACAACTGATCGGAATTATTATCGATCGTACTCTTGAAACATGTTATCACACGGCTTATGTTCATGTTTCTATGATATTCAGCTGAATGCATTCATAACACTGCGTTTCTAATCATTCGTTCCGACAGAATCATAGCTTTGGCTGCAGGCTGGGAGGTCCCTAGACCATTCTTCAGCTTGGCATTATAGCGCGAATCCGTTTTGCCTGACGAGAAAACCAAGAGACATCGCATTGATTGCTACATCGCCCACGTCTTAATTTTTTAATGAGTTCTCTTAAAGAAGGAGTGAACGCACTTTTTTCTTACTGTGCCCGAGTCTTATGTTTGCTGTGAAACAAGAATAAAGAGGGCATAGTTACATGCTTTTTTTGACGATTTTCTGTCTTTCAAGCCACATAAAACATCCAATTGGCATTTATATCACTAAACAAACTACTCGGTGCTTCACAGTCCTACCGTTTTCGGTCGTTTGCGTGTTGGACTGTTGTTACGGGCAACAGTCGTACAAAAAACGGTAGGACTGTAGCCGGCTTTTTGTTTATGGCGACAGTCCGACAAATAGCCGATAAAAGCCGGCAACCGTCCAACTAAAGCCGGCAACATTCGCACAGTAAACGGGGGGTTACGTGTTGGACTGTTTCACCGAAAACGGTAGAACTGCGAAGCACCGAGTACAGAAGTGTCAACCACACTCAGGGCAAGCTATGGTTAACGGGGACATAGTACTTTAAAAAGTGAGTTTACTCCTTCTCTTAAAGGGGGTTGGAAACCGTTATTTCAATCGTAAAAAATGTGCTCATAATGAGTGTTTTACTGATCCGCCACGTTTGTGTTCAGGGAATGCACATAAGCAAATTTCTCGGTAAGCTGACGGTTTCCGGCCCCCTTTAAAGGGCAAAAACCGTGAATCCTAAACCAGCGTTTCCTCATATAAATAGTTGCCCCGGTTACAAAACTTGCGTTCTGTTACAGACATAGTTCTGCCCCAACGAAATCACTGTTTCACTGTTCTTCTTTAAAACCACTTACCTTATTCAGGGTTTTGCGAGGTTCGTCCGCAAACGGTGTTTCGCCAAATTCCACAAAGCCATTCGATTGATTATTTCGCAGCTTCCAATATTCCTGATTCTTATAATAGTTTCGCTTGGCTTCCATCTCCGACGCACTCCATTTTTGCATTCTACTCAGAGCAAGATAAGCCTCAAGAGTCATAGAGTGTTTAAAGGGGGCCGGAAACCGTCAGTTCACGTAGGAATTTGCTTATGTACATTCCCTGAACACAAAAGTGGCGGGTCAACAAAACATTCGCTATGAACACATTTTTTTACGAATGAAGCGACGGTTTCTGGCACTCATTTTCTCCAGTGCTGAGCATTTTCCTTCTTTCCAACTTTTTGTAATTGTAGACTACAGTGCCTAATTTGCTAGTGACAATAAACACTCGCATTGACAAACGAATATAGAAAACTTGAGCAAGAAAGGCAGAAGCTTCACCATCTTATTGTTAGTTCTGATGTGTCAGTTGTGCCAGTCTAAATACAAATGAATATGTTTTCTGCTTACCTGCCCGTAAATTTTTCGTAGTCGGTTTTATCGTGCGGCTTCTCGGTAGTTCTAAATCATTCATTTCCTTTTTGAGTACTATTTTACTCCGAATTTTTTTAGCGTGTTCAACATTCTTACGTGTTCAACTTGATCGGGACCACCGCAGGCACATAAGCCTGGGGAGAACCTTACTTTTACATTTTTTATATATTCTTACGTGCTTTGCTCCTGTTACACATACGCAAATATATACAGTTGGGACCTGCACGGCCCGCTCATAGCGTACGAATGATGCGTCCGATTGCAGCTGCAGCCACCCCTACATATACTCGTCACCATACGAATAAACTAGTCATACTCGTGTTCTTGTTAGCAAGAACACGAGTATGACTACTTACACTTTTTACTTATACTTTGTCCTTTCTCTGGGACAGTCAGCCAGAACGGAAGCATGCAATAGCCATACTGTGACCAATCACAGTGTTTTCAACATCCTGTGAAATGCTTCTATGGAAAGTTGGACCTCCTGGAATGGTTCCAGTTCAATTTTTTCGACATCCTGTAGGTTAGTCACAAGTCAGGAATATGTCTGGACGGAAGCATAGTTGGAAGCTAAAGAATGAGAACGAACGTTGTTTCCTGTAGATCCTCGTCCTCGGTGGCGATTGCAGCCAGCACCGCTCCCGTTGTCAGCTTTTCGATTGTGACCGAGTGATCTTTGATCGTTGAATGTTGCTTCCAGAAGATCAATAACATGATCAAGACGAGAAGCGTCGGGAAAAAATATTTCGCGACTAAAGAAGAATGTTAGCATACTGTAGTCACAGTTGCATTTACCTAGTAACATTCATAATGTTACGAATTTGCTAACAAAAAGGTAAATTAGTTATATAATAATCGTTTTCTTCAAATACATATTAGAACCAACTATCTAATTTACTTTTAAAAATTATAAAATGAAAGTTAAAAACAAAATCAGCAATGTCATACGGTACACCAAGTAAAAACAATAACAAAAATAGAAACGCACCTTTCAGAATCTTGTTGTTATCGGGTTTTCGTTGTTTCGCATTTTCCAATAGAAGCTTATACCAAGGAGATTTGTTGGCTGCCTGACGTATGTAATATTATTATTATATAATACAAAACTATGAGGGCTTCTAATTGTATGAAAACAATTGGATTAGAAAATATTTTTCTAAAAAACCCTCAAATAAGCCTGAAATCTGCTTGAGGGTTTATAACCCTCATTTTTTAGTGCCGAGTATCTCACAATACTGTTCAAAAAATGAGGGTTTAAAACACAGCAGTAATGAACAGTGAATAAAGCTTTTAAATTTGAGAGGATTTTTTTCTGTGAGTACTTGCCACTGAAAAGAACCAGTACTCAAGTACTATTGTGGCTAATTTGAGGCCTTTTTCTCTGTGTATTTTTGAGTATGGGCTCACGAATTTTCCCGATAAGTTAGCGGGCACAAAATTGTTGTGATTACACAGTTATTCGTTGTAAGACATACACAGTGGTACTGAAATATTCCTGTTAACTATGATCGAAGACATGTATTTGAATTTTGTTATCGGAACAGTTTATTTTGCATTTTTCGTGAGTCTAATAAACAACAAATGCAAACCCCTTCGAGTAAAATGAGGGTTACACAACAGTAGTGAACAGTGAAATAAAGCCTTCAAATTTGAGAGTTATTTTTCTGTGAGTACTTGCCACTGAAAAGAACCAGTACTCAAGTACTATTCTGGCATATTTAAGGCGTATTTTTCTTTGTATGTTTCTTAGTAAACAACAATTGCAAACCCCTTCGAGTACGCGAAATCTCGGATACGGAGTGTTGCCGTCATCCGAATCCGTACTGCTCATGGTCATGAAGTGGGAGGGATCTCTGATCTCTGCTTCGATATCGCCCGAAAACATTCTTCTGAAGCACTCTATCATACTCGGTTATTCCTAAAGTTACCATATCGAACCTTGTTACGTTATCATTAAAAAAAAATTTCAACGGAGGCCAGAAACCGTTGTTTTGTGGTAACAAAACTGTGTGTATAAGAGATCCGCAACTTCTGTGAGAGGGGCAACTATATTAGGGAATGATGGTTTTAGCCTCCAACTATTCACGGTTTCCGGCCCCATTTAAAGAGCTGCTTCAAAGAAGTAACTGTAGACCACCATTTTTTTGCAGAACCTCACAATCACACTACATCGTCCTATGATTTTAAATAAGTAGCTGCAAAAAGCTGTGGAACAGATGCACAAAACGAAGTGAGCTGTTGAGGCTCAACGAGTGGACTTCGAATAGCAATGCGAATGCAGTGAATCACAAGGAGGATGCTTCTTGCTTTCCAAAAAAAAACCCTCATCTGACAATGAGATCGATGGGTCATGTGTCGGATATTGAAAGGTGACTGTTCAGGTTATCAATTTGCAGCAACAATGGACAAAATAGAGAAAGGGAAGCGTTGATGGTCTATTTTGCAACATGTCTTCTCTGATCACGGGTGAGCATAGCTCGGGACAATCCTCCATAAGCGCACAAACTACGACTTTTAGCGTAAGCTTAACAGTAACTGTATTTTACCATGAGTCTCAAGTTATGCTCAATTTAGGAACAGAAGCCAAGATAGATGTCGATTAGTTGCTTACTAACTGAAATATAAAATTGTGCGCTTATGATTTGCGCGCTTTTGTGGGATCGTCCCACACAGCTCTGCTTCTGTCGGGCTATTCAACAGAAGGGATAAAATGGATCTCTACGTTTGTGAAAGAGGGGTAAAGCACGTAAAAAGGTATAAAATGGTCAAATGTGAGGCTAAAACCCTTTTGGTGATCAAAAATGAGGATGAAGCAGGATAAATGAAAGCGGTGGTTTGGGTGAAGTATTAGCTTTATCTTCTCTTTTGCTTTATTTCTCTAGATTTCTCTAACCAATGGAATGTATGTATAATTCTGTCTTCTTGTTAGCAAAAATAAATTTTATCCGGACCGAGCAACTGACGAGCTATTATTGAAGCAAAACGAAGGCGCGTAGCAATTGAGAGCGCGCGTCGTATAAATCGTGAATTTTTACATGCTTATAAGCATTCCACAAACCCAACTCATTATTCTAATTTTTTTCATCGTCAAGCGGAACGCAACAATACCATAATCATATTTTTTGACACCCTATAAATGGTAGCTGTCGGAAAGTATCCTCCGATCTAGCATTCTCACCGCTTCCCCTGCATCTCCATCTGCGTTACCCAATTATCGCTTTGCATTGTACCCATGCAAAATATGCTCACCCGGTGTTCGTCCCTTACTGGCATTCACTTATTCTCGCGGCACTTCTCGGATTCTCTCTTCCGGTTCTCATCATACTCTCTCTCCCTCCCTCCATATACAATAATAAAGCATTCTTCCTTTGGTCACTTCGTCATAGCATAGTTCGTCATTTGGTCAAACGACGGAAAAAGGTGACAATTCGTTTTGCAGCAGCAATATTTACACCGTTTCTTACAATTACAAATAGGCCACCGATTTAGAATTTGTATATTTTTTTTGCCATTTTTTTTTTCGAATTTCTTTGTTTGGATGAGAAGTAATTAGTTACAGAACACAAAACAACTATTGTTTGTACAGAATAGAGTCAGGTATGCCTATAGTACGGTGCTTAACCCATCTATGATTATCTATATTGCACTGTACTATTAGCTTACCTGGCTTCGTTCTGTACAAATATCCAACTATCACTGTATAATCAAATCTTATTGTTAGGATCCTTTCCAATTACCGAAAATATTGAAATTTTTCGAACTCTTATGTCGTCTTCCAAGCTTCGAAACTGTAATGAACTGTGAACAGTTTTAATACGCTCATAAAACTGAATATAAGTCAAAAGTAATCAAACAAGTAAGCAAGAAGCAAATAACAGCAAACTTGGAGAAGAGCAAGATATCGCTTGGACGAATTGTTGTTTTACCCACAAACACGCCTTCCTTCCGTGTATCCCCGTTGTACGTATTCATGTGTATGAACAACGCATTCTTTTTCTTGCTGTTTTATTACACATGATTATACATTTCTGTTTGAAAAAAGAGAAGAAGAAGAAGAAAAAGAACGGCTGAGAATTATTCTGGTGCTTCTGCAACACTAACGATCAGTGTTTGTGGCACACAATTGGTGAGCTGGTACTCTACCACCTACCACGATAAGAGAAAACAGCACGACGGTCCGGTTTTTGTCTTGACTAGGCGCAAGGTGGCAGCGTCGGTACATCGGATTCGAAGCCCCGGCCTCTTAGTAAAAAGCCCGAACGGGGAGCAAGGCCCTTCCAACAGGGCTCTTTCCTACGCAGTACTGGCTTCTCGGGTGCCAGCGTCGCTGGCGCCGGCGCCGGCGTCTTTGGCGCTGGCGTCTCCTCCACCGCCGCCTTCTCCGCTCTGTGCCACGCGTACAGCTCATCGAGCACCAAGCAATCCGGGCGAATCTTGAAGAATCCGGATTCTCCCCATCGGGAGCCCCAACTGTTCTGTCCGATCAGATGTGCACCCTCCTCGTCCTCCGCGTATCCCGTTAACAGCACCGCGATGCTCCCCACCGACTCTGAAACACTGTGTTTAGAAACCAGTACACCATACACACCATATATCACAGATACCATACGTCTTTTTTATACACCACCGCTTCCATGGAGCCGGCTACCACTCTTACCCCTGCTGCAGTAATAAACTCCTCTGTTTCCTGTGAGCTTTCCAGCGACCTTTCCTGTGATCTTTTACACTGATTCACTGTAAAAGGTCACAGGACGCTCGTTGGAAAGCTCACAGAAAACAGAACAGCTTACGGCTGATATTTACATATTTTCTACATTTTTACGTGTTTCACCCCTCCTTCACAAACGTAACTGCCTACTTTGCCCCTCCTCTGCGACAGCCGGATCCGACAGAAGCAGAGCTATGTTAGACACTCATCGAATCCCCATCTTACAATTAAGAACGAAGCTGTCGTCTTCGGCTGACCTTTCTATTATTCCACTATACACATATTGTACTGTATACATATCATACATTGCCCAACAAGACAATGGGACTTCCGCCCGTCTACAATTTGCATATCCTCTTTGTTCTCACGAGAAAACTGTTGTTCTCGTATGCAAATCAGATACTACTATCCATAGCTTTGCTTACAATTAGGACAGTATTTCAACATTCACAGGCAAATGTATATGCTTTAGCACTGTATACTATTAACAGTTCCTTGAATCAATTTAGATGTGATTCAAAGAATGTGTTACCGTACCGGCGGGTCGTTCGTACACTCCGGACTTATAGAAGAAAATATCGTAGTCGATGTAAATCTCTGAAATCTTTTAGGGTTTAATTCACTCAAAAACCCGCAAAAGTGTCAACCACACCCAGGACAAGCTATGGTTAACGGGTACATAGTACCTTAAACCGGAGTTAATGTAAATTCTTTAAGTAGCTCGTGAGCGTCCCTTTTCCTTCGGTTGAAAATTGTTTTTCACATCTTCTAATACTTCAACTGGCAACACAAATATCTACATATACTATTCCGTATCAACTGTCTCAATAGTAACTTCTATGTTTTCAAGAGCTTTCCAGTGACCTCTTACACTGCGTTACTGTAAAAGGTCATTGGAAAGGTCACTGGAAACAGAGGAGTTTACTAAAATGACCTGCAATCACGGAGCGGTTGCTGGCGAGAATTTTGATGATTTCATTGTATGCAGCCGAAGTAGTGTTTTGCGATATTCGGCATGCCTCAATAGCTTCGGGAAGGCCTTCAGCGCCCTGATATTGTAGGTATCAGTGCGCATGGAGAACAATGCTCACCTTACTTAACGTTGCTAAGAGTGTTTTAAACACTCGCTTTTGCACACTGTTGAAGTGTTCTACTCAGAGAAAAATAAGCCTCATATAACCCTGAATAGTGCTTGAGTGTTTAAAATACTTACTTTTTTAAGTGTTAAGTTTTTCACAATCCAATCGAAAAAATGAGTGTCTAAAACACTCAAGCACTAAAGAGTGTTTATAACACTCAAAATTTGAGGCTTGTTTTTCTCTGAGTATGAGCGTTTTTTTTTTCTATGAAAGCAATTTGTCTTACAATTAGTGCATTTTTTTAGCATACAAAGGGAATCATACCTTGCGAGGTGCACCACTCCGGGCAGTGCAGGATGTGTCATCTTCGGTGTACGGAAGTTCATAGCGAGTGGCAATGTAGTGCGTTCTCAAGGATCTGCAAAAAATGTTTAATCTTAAGCATAAGGTGTTTAATCTTAAACATACCTGCAAAAAACCTTGTCCGATCTTAGCAACGGCTGAGTTCAGCGCATTAAGGCTAGTATTAAGCACAGTAGTTCACATTGTCGTTTTACATTGGCAAACATAAATGTATAATTAAGAATTAAGAATTATGAAAATGCTTGATTACTGTTAAGCATAATAGTACTGGCTGTGCCAAAGCTTTACGAAAATTTTTGTATATTTTTGTAAAACTGACGTCATTGCTTCAGCGATCGAGCCTCCTCTACATCCGTGATTGTATTTGTCGCAAATAAGGGACTGCACGGAGAGGTCGCCCATTCCTTTGCTGACAAGGATAAATTA
>JACMIJ010001587.1:0-11984 GCA_014805365.1 Koerneria luziae
TAGAATGCAACATCTTGAGAGATTGGAGATTTTTGGAGTGGGTGGAATTTTGAGACTCTTGGGCATTTGTGCGAAAAGGCCAGCAGACATTCGAATTTGCTGGTGATTGTGAACCTGGTAAAAGTCCTAGTAAAACATCCACTCGTATTTTAGAATACACTTTGAAAAGAGTGACGTAATGCAACATTGTTAAATTAATCGACACATTCAAGTAGAAAACGAGAAACCCAACATTTGTAGCTTGCGTAACACGATTCCAACACATTTTAGGCACGAAATGAACGAACGGTCTTACAATTAGTGAGGCGTACACTCAGTTCTTATATAATAATATCCATCCATATACACTGACGTTACTATTCACTTCGTATCTATCCATCCCTGATTCTTTTGAATGCCCCTAACTCCGAACCATTCTCTATCATAATATTTTGATAATTGCGAATGGTTTTCTTGAGTGTGACAGCTTTTGTCTGGTGAAGTTCCTATTCTATTTATTTGTAGCCACTACCGTTGTCATTTACTTTGTATCAATTCATCCCCGATTTCCTCTTAACAGATTCAACCTCCCTCGAACCATTATTAGGTACTTTATCAAATCTTTTTCTACACAACAGTTTCAGTCTGGAGTACACTAATTGTAAGTTCTTGCATAAATTGTAACATTCGTCATTCACTTCGCATCACTCACACAAAAATAGCCCTCAAATTTGAGGGTTTTATTCACTGTGTACTGCTGCAGTGTTACAAACCCTCAATTTTTGAACAGGATACTTGACGCTGAAAAAAATGAGGGTTTTAAACCCTTAAGCAGATTTCAGGCTTTTTTGAGGGTTATTTTTCTCTGAGCAACCCTTTCCGATTCCCATCGAATATGTTGTCCATTCACCAGTCGGTCCGAGTGTTGTTGGTTGTTAATTGGCATCAAGTGTTTCGTTGTCCTCCTTTCTTCTTCTCTCTCTCTTCATTCTCATCCCGTTAATTCCTTTGCCTGAGGGCGGCTGGCACAGATTCTGTTTCACATTTTCTTCCCCGATTCCATTGGGGAACACCACCACCGCTCTGTCTGGTGATGAGGTACAAACTCTAAGCAAAGTTGAAACTGAGTATCGTTGTTTTCCCAGCGTTCTGGTTTGTCTAGCATCGTTTTTGATGGCTAAGACATTTTTGAAAACCTTGAAGACACAGTATTAGCCTAAAGATATCATACTACTACAACCGCAGCAGCCAACTTCTTCATTGCCAGTGACGTTTTACAGTGACGTAGTGTAAAAGTCACTGAACAGCTCACTAGAAACAAACGGATTTACAGCCGAAGCAATTGTCTTCTTGTTAGCACTTCCGCCAACTGTAATTGTTTCAGCTTCTTATGATCTTCCCGTGATCTTTCTCATTGTGCGGTTCTGTTGAAGAGAGCAAAGAATTCCTCTCACGTAACCTACGAAAAGCAGTAATACAAAAGAAGCTTGGCCTTTCTGTAAAGACAAAGTTGAGCTTCGCTCATTGACTGTAGACAGTTGACACGTAGTGATCTCTTTCCGCTGCCGCACAAAGTCCAACGTTCAGCTACAAGTTTTGATACAAAAGTGTTACAGAAGAACTATAATAGTAATTGGCAGTAGCTTTGTTTTGGAAACTTTTCATTGTACTCATTTTTCGAGAATCGTGTTGTCTGGTTCATGGTGTGCTGTCACTTGATATTTCGTTGCTACTAATTATTCTCACGTGTAATTGCTCACCCGGCGTATCTTCCTAGCATTGGAAAAATTCTTGGCCTCCTGCCAAGAAACAGTTGCTTCAACAGTTACTTCCACTGTATCATTGTATGCTTTACTTTTGTACTTTTGGTTACTCTAAATTTGCTTGGAGGGGAGTGTTCCTCACATGTTTCTTGGGCGGGGGAGGTACGACATGTTGCAGTTATTGCTTGCCGGGCGATATTAGAGATGCGCCAGTCTTAGGTTGGGTGTTTTCTCCCATATGTGTTTTATGCTCTAAATCTCTTGCTATTTGTAATATAATGAATGTTATTATCCATATTTTTATTACAAGAGACTAAAAATGGTGATTGTCTTATTCAGAAAACCCCATATGCTCATTTCTGATTGTGATAATTTTGTCGTTGTGATGCGTCTTTCCACTTTTGTGATGCACTAATTGTAAGATGTTACCAACATTCATTAACAACTATTTGTATTACTTTTTGTCTATCTATGGTTCGTGTATGCTGTGAGAGCAGTCCGATATGTTATGTATGTACGTCAAGTTCGTTTCACTTCTGCTTTTGAATAGGCCATTACTGTCTACGATTTGCTTATCATGTGGCACATTGAGCGCGCATTGGGTCATAACCATGACTGGGTTCCGCTTATTGTTTGCACGAGATTGGATGCACTTCAGCGCTTTTGTTTCTTTTCGCGTTGTCATAAATTTGTCTTAATTGATTTTCCACTAACAACAAGTCTTTATTACGTAAGCGGAGCAGTGTTGCTTGTATGTATGTTCTTTCTTTGCTATACATACATAATCTAGAGGTCGTGTGAAAGTTACACAGTCTTCCTTTACATCATGTCGAAACAGTGAAACTTCCGCCGGTCTTAGATTAGCATATCCTACTGTTATGGCGAGCAAAAAAAGCGTTTGTTGCCGTATGCAAATTAAGTACTGTAGACAGAAAAGCAACATGCTGTGTTCTTGTAGCTCAGCGTGACGTGATCTCGAAGTGCAACCCCTGAATTTTTGCCACATCTGCAATTGAATATTGTCCTTTATTCTTGTGACAACCAAATCTTCAATCTGCTTCTCATTTGATACCTAGAAATTGCTGTTGAAAGAAAGCATGTTGCTGGACAAAACGAAATTGAGGTGATTGATAGTATCGTTGTGATGTCAGCCCACGTAAGAGAACCTGATTTTCAAATCACACACCGTAATATATACAACATTACTTGTTATTACTGTTTCGCGGTTGGGCAACTTCCAATTGATGAGTCATCACTCTCATGGCCACTTGATACGTCTCACAATATCGGACCTTTCGTCGATGAAGGATCCCGGGTTTTGAAATGTT
This sequence comes from Koerneria luziae, assembly GCA_014805365.1. Lineage (NCBI taxonomy): Eukaryota > Metazoa > Nematoda > Chromadorea > Rhabditida > Neodiplogasteridae > Koerneria > Koerneria luziae. The sequence continues at coordinate 3,071 of JACMIJ010001587.1, forward strand.
GTCATGGCTCTAAGAGCTTCTTTGTTATTATACTTCGATGACTCATTACTGCTTACAATAAGTATTAACGTTATTACAATAAAACATTGTATTATACATCGCGCTGGTGTCATAACATTACTTGTAACAGTTCCGTAGCTCATCTGGTAGCTCATCCTTATTGTTAGACCTTGTGTTTTCCCTTTAAAGTTTTTTGATCTTTTAGAACCCTCTGTCTTCTTTTTCCTCCGTTCACCTACGAGCATGGTCACTACGCTCTACTGGAATTCGAGCCCTATCTGGAGAGCCAATATTTCATTGCCAAAACAAAACAAAACGCATTCATACCTTCGTTGAATCTCATTGTTAGTGTGCCAAACATGTGAGTGTGTACGAGGAAGCCATTGCCGGAATGCTCTTGAACTGGGTGCGATGACGCAGAACTATGCAACGTCTGATGTCACTCTAGGCGGTACTATTCACGTATGTTCAAAGCGGCATTGCATTTTATGCTAATTTCTTTGTTCTAGCTATTTATTGTTAACCGCGCTGTACAATGAGATTTGTATTGCCCGCTTGGTAAAGGAAGCGGTATCACGTGTATTATTCAGAATGTTGTCTTCAAATTCGGTCAATTTTTGTCTTTGGCTGAAATTAACTTATCTAAAAATTTGTATTCTGGTACCCTCAATTGCTTCAAATCTGTATGAACGCTTGAGATTACAGCGATTTGAATTTATTATTTTCGCGCCGGTCCGGAAATGCCTATATCACACATTTGAATAGCTCTTTTTTTCTAAAGATGCAAATGATATATTTATACCGGCGGCTGTGAAACGTTGTATAAGAGTGATCAATGCAGATTGTCATCTTTATTGTAAGCAAGATTCATTTGTTAGCATCACCAACCTTTGTTCTTCTTATGTATTTCAATAATCGTGGGAATCATGCTGACTAACGCCGGGCTCCCGTTCGGAATTTTTTGGCTTCCGGCTAACAATAAGAGCTCAAAACTAACAATGAACACTGCCCAGCCGCGGTAGTAAACTCCTCTGTTTCCTGTGAGCTTTACAGTGACCTTTTACATTGAATCACTGTAAAAGGTCACTGGAAAGCTCATAGAAAAGCTTACAGGAAACAGAAGAGTTTACTACGGCGGCAGGTGTCTTATCTTAACGTTTACATAGGCAGAGTCTATCTGCATGTATGTTCTTTGCTTATTCCTGGGAATGGATATTTCTGTTCCGGAAGTCCGATGGACATCCGGAATTTATGCGAAATCAAAATGAGAGCCATCTCTTTGACGACTTTTAGTGGCAACATTTGACGAGCATTTCTGAAAGCACATTTCTGCTCTTCCTTATGCTAGATCAAAAATATACTCTAGTTACACAGCATGTTGCTTCCGCCGGTCTAAGAAACTTAATTTGCATACGTACAAAGACAGAGGCATCTCTCATTGTAACAAAGAGATACATAAATTTGTGATCGGCGGAAGTCCCACTGCCTCGGCACGATGTACTAGTCGAAACATTAATGCTACCCGTGTTGTCTTGTTCGTATTATTATGCTTACCAAGTATTAACTGTAGCGTAACCATACATATGCAATACACTGTTAGCACACACATACTGTACTATTGTATAAAGTAACGAATAAAAGTTTACTATGTTGCGTGCAATAGTCTTCCACCTAATGATGTATGGGCATATGTGTGTGTGCTGTTATCCATTTCTTCGTTATTCTTTTTTACTCTATTCTTTTGTTATTCTTCCATATTTGCATAGTCGTTTGTCATATTAGCCATTATTCGAACAATTGCCTGCTGCTTTCATCAGCTGTACCTAAGTGCGCAGACAAACCAAACGGAACCACTCCTTTGATCTTTCATGTCCAAGTGATGATTGTGTTGGGGTACACATCTGCAATTCTTCTTTGCAGAATAACATCATACTAAACAAAAGACAATGGATCTTCCATCTTTTTCAAACTTGCACATTCCTTTATTAAGGGGAATAAAGTCTTATGCAAATGAGGTACCGTAGACCGGCTGAAGCTACTTGCTGTAGAATATAAGTAACGAAAACAGTTGCATTTGCTATGCACAGTAACTGAATTCCTTTTAATATTTATAGTAACGATCCTCTCAACAATGAGAACCAAGCTTTGCTTGTTCGGTCATATGAAAATTTAAAAAAAAACGTTTAAAAAATTGACTTGATTATGGAAAAACCTGCAATGTGGTCTTCTTCTTCACAATTCGTGGTCATTTGTGCGCATTTCTGTTTCTCTCATATGCTGGTCTTCTTCGTGTAATTGCTCCTTGCGCTTCCAATCCCCAGCGCCGCTGGGCATTTTTCCCTCTCTTTTTTTGTGCAATATTCACCAGCATCCGAACCACTTGCACTTTCTCCTTAATATAAGTTTCATAACCATCAAGTTACTCATGTCATTCGTATGACCATACGATTATTCAAAAGAGTAACTTATTGTTACAACACTGCAATATCTGCGCCGCTGTCTCATGTTTTTTTTTGTATGGCTCTCTAGCGCAACAGTGGAGGTGATAACAATAAGTGGATTCATTCTCGGGCCCGTTGGCGAGATGGCCGAGCGGTCCAAGGCGCTGGTTTAAGGCACCAGTATCTTCGGGGGCGTGGGTTCGAATCCCACTCTCGTCAGAACTCTTTTGCAAAATTGCACTCCGGATTGTTTTAACTTGTACTGTATCATTTGTCTCATCCGCACTCTGTAATTTGCACCGCTTTTTCATGTGCTGGTCTTTGCATGTTTCAAAAGCACACTTTGATACTCATTGTCAGCGTCAAATTTTGAGTGTTTTAGACACCCAAATACTATTCCGGGTTATTTGCAGCTTTTTTTTTCTGAGTGTATGCATACGCAGAAAAAGCATCAAATATTCTCATCTGACTGATATTGAAAATATGATCGCATGAAGTGCATTAACATCATGTGTGAGGATCGCGTCTTTTTTTGCACTTTATTCCTCTAAATGATAAGATTGGTTCTTATACTTACTTACTTTTGGCGTACCTGACTCCGTTCTGTACAAATATCCGACTGTCACTGTATAATCTAATCTTATTGTTAGGTTTCACTAAAATGACACAAATTTGCCAACATTTTCACTTTTTCGCAAACCTATTTTGTTTCACAAACTTGTAAACCTTCTCAAGTGCCGCACTGTTTTTTTAGAGAATTCGAGTAAGTTTAAATAATTTCAAAATTTTAGAAAAAGATTTAATGTCTTTGAAAACGATTAAATTTTTTTGAAATGTACAAAGAATACTGTAAAAACTTAACAAGCTTAGAAAATTGAGCATATAGCGGCAGTCGGATATTTGTACAGAACGGAGCCATATATTCCAATAGTACTTATCCGACCCGTGTGATCATCTGGCGCATCATTCGAGCGCCGGAGTCGCGGTACAGTTGCCGTTAGCGAACTGTCTCCATATTTCTCGATCGAGATCGGTTCTTATAGCTACCACTATCAAATGTGTGTAATAGTAAAAACCATAACAATAAGATTTGAATCTACAGGGACAGACGGAAATTTGTACAGAACTTTTTCAAGCATGCCAAAAGCAAGAGACCTGCAATTTCTGCGAAATTTGGCACCCATAAAAAGAGATGGTGTGTTTGCCTCAAGCGATTCACGGATTCCAGCCTTCGTTAACAATGTAGATTTTTTCCGAACTTGTCCGCACCTGGTGGGCGTCTGGCAGTTTCTTTTCTTGCGCGTGAATGGTGAGCAGCTGCCGATGCTTTACTGGTACATATTCTTTCGTTCCCCCGTCTGTTTTTCTCCGTGCGCGCTCTTGATCCGTTTTGTAATCAAAGCGTGTGCTCACTTATTTTTTGTCCGGAAATCAGTTATATCTCGATTTTCCAATGTTAATTTGTTCCATTCAAGCGAACGATGGACTACGGGACGTTGCCTTCAGCACCAAAACAAGCGATATCGCTCGTCATACGTGTTAAAGGTACGGTAACTCTCCCCTTTCCCGCCGTTTATCAAGTTCAAATTTTATTTTTGTTTTCGAGATTAGGCACGTGCCTGAATGTGTTTTATTTTTGGCGGACATTGCTTCTGATTGCCATATATTATGTGTTCCTAAGAGGAAAAACGATAAATCACTCGTGGCGATCATAAATTCTCCGGGTCCCGAATGGAATTCATCTTATTGTCAGAGAGAATGATCTTGGTTATCAGTCTTGTTGCCTTTTTGGGCGCGCTTTTTAATCCCTGGGGCGGTTTTGAAACTTTCTTAGCACACATTCATTGTCAGGTTTGTGTTGCGGTTTTCGCTTAGTATACAAAAATATTCAAAAATTAATATGTTCTGTAGCATGATGTATTTTGTATGTTCATATTTCGGTGCATCAGTTTTATACCCTTATACTCGGTAGTAAAGTCCTTTGCGTTCAGTGAACTGTCCAGGAACCTTTTACAGTGACTCTGTGCAAAACCTCACTGAGTAGCTCACTGGAAACCGAAGAGCGGTATAACTGATTACGTTCATTTCGCCTGAAAGTTGTCGACAATGCATCTATCTCAAACATAAGAAACCAACCCGAACGTCTTTTCCACTACCTGTATTTCATATCAACAGTTTGAAACATTAAAGTGCGTTTCCAACTATGCCACCGAATACTCTTCGATCTCCGGTGCCGCCCAACATAAGAACTGCCTGGATAAGAACCGCCTTGATAAGAACCCTCGAACAATGCTCGCTAATTTGATTATCCTTTGTCCGAGGGTTCTTATCCAGGCAGTTCTTATTCTTGGCGGCGCCCGATCTTCGTAATCAGTACTCAGGGGTGCATCGAACGGTGGTTGCGTCTTCTCGATCGTCTTTTTTTCTGCTTGATCCCGACTGTCAATACGCTCTCTCTCTCTCCGGCAGTTGATCTCCTTTGAATGGCTTCTTCTTCGCTATTCACACCAGTCTTTCGCTGAGTTCAAACAACCGTTTCGGTGCCCTTCTTTTCGACTTTCGGCTTATATGAAGCCGTTTCAGAACACTTTTTGTGGCCCTAATTGTAAGAATGTTATTGTAATGAATCTGCAGTTGCAACAAAAATGTGTGCCGATTCGTGTACTGATATGCTGCCATAACGAGCACCGTCCCCCGTTAATCATAGTTATGTTGTTAGTGCTCTTAGTTTTGTCAAGTGTTTACTGTACGTTGCTTACAATTAGCCTTCACGTCGCTATGCTCTGTATGACCATGTGTCCTTATATGCGACTCAGTTTTATCGTATTCGATTCAACTAATTCATCAACATAGGCTGATTGAAACCTAGATGCACATAATCTTTCACGATTCCAAATGTCGAAAAAAAATTTATCTTTTTCGATTTCTTTTTTGGTTACTTCATTCTTGCATGCAATCGGTTATTTTTAGCAATGCTAGTGAAGCTGCCAATTTTTTTTTAATGTTAAGAAATTTGTACATATATATTATAGGCATTGAGTTCATCTGTACTATGGCGACAGTCCGACTATTTGTACAGAACGGATTCAGACATTCCTCTAATAATAATGTCCACTCACCCGATGGCTCGGTAATAGCTCTACTGCAATCACATTATTCGTTCTCATTCTGAAACAGTTGTTCTTCTGTTTTTCGAGATCCCAGGATTTACGACCAGATATCAGCAGGTCGGATACCTTATCCTATTTCCTCTTCTTCCTGAGGGGGGAACGGATAAGAGACTATACTCTTGGCACGGACAAGATTAGCTTTGAACGCTCGTCTTATAAGCATAATACAACTTTTACACTGCGTTCCCTTTCAAAGCATTTTTACATGCCATTTCGAATAATATTTGAAATATGAGCCACAGAAACGTTTCGTTTGGAAATCTTACAATTAGTGCGAGCACTATCTAGTTCTAAGTAGCCAGAACACAAAGAAAGAGCAGGAAGAGCGGAAGAAGATTTGGAAAGATCGAATAGTAACCGTAATACATTGTGCAGAGCTCTTGGAAACGCGCTTGGCTTCAAGTGGATCTTGTCCATGTGGTGGCAAGTGGGCGGGCTGTGAGTCAGGCCTTCCAGCCGGTAATTAGTACAACCTACTTCTACCTCACCCCATACTCTTCTATTTTTGATACCTGTTAATGCTCGATGTGCATTAACAGGTACCAATATTATAGTTTTATTATGCTTACAAAACCATGTTTATGGTAAATCTTATCTGCACCTAGAGTGCATGCTGCTAAGGCTTGTAAAACTATAAATAAAAGGGAAACACAATATGAATGTGGATTAATTCGGATTTACTGTACTTTATCATTAAAAAAAATCGTACTGCAGCTGTATGATCTTACTGTAGCCATGCATATGCTACTGGGTTCATTATGATAACTCACACACAAGAACCTCGCAAACTCCTCAACCCCCGCTGTGTGCTACTTTGACTGCTCCAAAATCATGTTTTCACTCTGTCCATCGCTTGTCGTAAATGTTTTTGAGTATGAAAAAGGCCGAAACCAAATACCCAGGGGCTCTCTGCGTTTGTCTGGCTACAAAGTATGATTTGAAGTGGCATCGGATTTAGACACTTGTTTTCATGCACTTTTTTTATTACACTTGTTTTATTCGTACTTTTCTCGAATCTCATTGTTATCCCTAATACTTGAATGCTTGAATTGCTTCTTTTGTTACGAATGTGAATTCCTTCTATTATTCCGATTAGAATTGTGTTAGCCTTGCAAAACCAACAATTAGACGGAATATTGAGGATGAAGAGATTTTGTCTGCACTCGTGGGAACGAGGAACTTTGGGCCCTCGGCGGGGGTAAAAGGATTATGGAACGCTTTTTTTGAAGTTTGATGCCAAAAATGGACACAGTTTGTAGAAAAAAGTTGGAAGATACAGTAATCGGTATTTGTCCTTCTGGATGCACCTCGTACACCATATGTCTTGTAAAGAAAGAGGATTTTCTTGGTAGTAGTTCGAAAGTGTGGTGCAATTTAGCGTAGTGAGTTATGGAAGGTCGTTTGACCGCACTTTCGCAAGTGATTTCCCCAATTGGCTTCCAGGCCTCCTCTTTCTCTGTTTTCCCCAAAGATATAGTTGGTATTGCACATCATATTGGAGCAGCACAACTTCTGTTAGATTCAAATTTACATGTTCCTTTGGTATAGAGAAAGGGAAGCTTTTTTTCACGTATGCAAATTAGGTACTGTAGAAGCAACATGCTGTGGTTTTGAGATTTGCTAAGTTTTCAAAGCTTCAAATGAACACTATAGATTGTTTATAGTATTACATTTCTGATGAAAATGTCATATGAAACAAAGTATTTATGTCGTGTCCGAGAAAAAGTCAAAGCAGAGTGTAGGCGACGCCGAGTTATTGCTGATTAGCTGCATTTGAGGAGCAAAGATGCATCCGACCCTCTCTTTTCCCTGTCTTTCTTTGTTCGCATGGTTTTTATTCTTTACTTTTGAAACTTATTTGAAACTGCGTAGATTGTATTTCCTTTGTACCTTTAATAACAAACGATCAACTTATTGTTAGCAAAAAATTTTTTTTGGAAAAATAATAAACAAAAAAAAAATCAGTTTTTACTGGTCCATTGTGTGTTATCCGTTCCTCGATCATGTTCATGTCCATATTTGTTCATTGTGTTTCGAGTCTAATTGGACGTCAGAATGGGAACAAACTGTGTTCAATGTCAACAGACCTCAGTTTCCCGCTTGGAACACGAAATAACCAGCCATTTTACGTTTGCCCGTCTATAAGTAACTCGCTCGGGAACGTTTGAGCATCTTGAAGTTGTTCGTTTAATCTTATTGTGATAGTCTAGCAAATATAGGAAAACACCTGGTTCCTTATCACCTTTTTTCGGGGTTCTCAATAATAGATAAAGTGGTATGCATAAGAAACCCTACATTTCGGGAACGACGCAGGTGTTGTTATACAATTATAGCTGTTTGAACTCTCTACCATCCTATATGTTCTTCTTCTGTGTTACCTGAGTTCTCTAGTGAACGAGGCAAACATCTGTGTTACCTGGTTGAGTGCAACTGAGTACTTTTGTCCTGATTGTAAGCAAAGCATTTCCTGACCTGCTAGAGCTATCGTTCTTGTTACTCTGCATGCAACTTCTTCCTGATCTCATTACATGTGTTCTAAGATCGTACGTGCAGAATGCGACTTTTCTGATTTGTGTTCTAATTGAGCAGCTCGAAATGATTTCCTGCCGATAAGTGTGTTAACGATAGACATGGTTTTTACGGAAACAGCTGACCAGGAGACATTTTGGTGTCAGAAGAAACTTGTGCATGACAAGCTCCATTCCATGATGACAGTGACTGTTTTTCTTTGGTGTCTGCTTATTACATGCAAAATATGTGTTTCGCTTTGGCTATGAATGTTGGCAAAGATTGAATGGACTTTAGAACTCACAAATTCAGAATTCAATATTGTTTAAAAACGTTAAAATTACATTATCATTTGTTGAACAATTATATCTTTTTGCCAAATTTATTCAGCAGTATTTGCGTCAAGAAGCATTTCAAGGAACTGTGAGCTGCTGATTGCTGCTTGTTTTCTCAACAGCTTGCTCTACAATCACCAACATGATGTCATTCAGTGTGTCCAGGACATTCTGTTCATCACTCACACAAAAATATGTCTCAAAAAGAAGTCAAATATGTCTTATAGGAATTCTAGGACACTTCCGTCTTCCTTTCCAAGACTTATATGTCTTCTTATCAGCAGCAGCGGTGTTTCGCTTAACCATCAATATACAAGTACCCTTACAGTAGATCAGATCAATCTCCAGGAACAGTTGGATAATATTTACAAGAATAGAAAAAAAACATGCAAAGGGCGCGCCAGGCGGAAGGCGCGCGCCCGGTGCACGCTTGCGTGCTTTTAGCGCCTATTGATAAGCA
>JACMIJ010001588.1:0-11684 GCA_014805365.1 Koerneria luziae
AGAACCGACCAAAACTTCGTTTTCGCTTGATTTGTTGGCTATTTTCTGTATTGCCAGAAGCACTGTAAAATAGACATTGCGGGAAGTGTGGTTGCGGGAAATGACCATTGCGGGAAATTTAGTTGCGGGAAGTGACCATTGCGGGAAGTGTACATGCGGGAAACGACATTTGCGGGAAGTGTCGTTTTCCCCATCGCATTGTATTGGAATAGTGGGACGTCTACCGAACTAACAATAAGATTTGCATTCGCCTTTGTCATAGTAGAAAAAAACTGTGAAGATGATGTAACATTGTACTTGTACACGTTGCACGACCTTGTACAAAGGCACAATTTCATGTGCGGAACTGGGGCTCACCTTTGACATTCTGCAGACGCAACTCGGCAACCTTGTTCATGCAGTAGTATGGTGTCAAGCCTTTGGTAACCTCGGCTTCTGAGATTCGAATGTAGTTGAAGGGCTTCAAGCGGGGCGGCAGGTTGTCTGAATGGCAGTATCGATGACCATAGGAAGCATTCATTTTGCAACATTTTCACCTAATGCTAACAATAAGACAGTGCAACACCAACCGGTCTCAAACTTGCATACCGTTTTGTTATAGTTAGTGTCAGTCTTTCTGTTGTATGCAAACTAGTTACTGCAGAATCCGGTGGAAGTAAAATGCTTTTTTGTGCATCTAATTCCTTGACTTCTTCACATCGTCTTGAAGCTGTTCCTAACAATAAGCATAGGTTAGGAATTTGCATTTTCCTATGTTAACACTTTACAGCACTGCGTCTTTATATGTAAATGAGGTGTAATATATCGGATCAGGAAACCCTTCGTCTTTTGGCTGAAGTTCGAGCGAAAACCGTATGTTGAAGATGAAAATGACATAGAATGACATAAAATAACATAAAATGACATACATGTCGAGGTGTTCGTGTCGCCGTAGAAAACAAAGTCCACATCGATGATATTCGCGATTTCCGACTCATTGAAGTTGCCACAAAAGATAACCGTGCCGAAAAAGTTTGTGTACAGCCGCTGCAGTATTCCGATACCGAACACCCACGGATAGTCGTGACTGATCACGAGAACCTAAAGTGTTCATTATTGGAGAACCATGGAAAACATTGTATATTCCTTCACCAATGGGCGTTTTTTCCAAACCATGGTTACTTTAAACAATTCTAATGGATACACTGCTCTGCACCCCACTCAGGTAACCACTTCAGGAATATACATAGAGGCCGAAACCGGCTAACTCTTTTGCTTTGATAACTAGTAGCATTTTTATGTCATACACTTTAAACAACTTTTACCAATAAATACATTGTACTCATTGTTTTCACATTGCGAAAACGAGTGTCATATGAGAGCTGAAGACCTGTAACCGTCAACCTTGCAATAAACAATCATAATATGTATGTTGAAACATATTGACAGAGGATGACACGCAGAAACGCGACAGTCGGTATCTTCGGTTCACATATGGATCAATTTATTCTAATGTAAGCCATAAGTAACGTCAGCTTAAAATACAAAGTAGGAACACGGTGAGTTCCTATTATTGGCAATAAAACAACTTTTCCCTCTTACATGCCCCACAACACTTCCTATGATTCTGGATGGCATTGCACCATCTTTAGGGTCATACTAGTTATACCGTATTCAGCGTATTCTCGCGTATGCGTTCATTGTAGTGGTGAAATGAGGCGACGTCGCCTCTGTTCGGCGACGTCCGTTCTGCGTATTCCTTGAACGGATTCCATTTCAATCGCAGATTGGTCGTGCAATACTCGGCCAGCTCCTTGAAGTTTTGCAGCTTGTTCATGCCGCGTTGCAGTCCCTGAATGAAGCAAGAATCTTGCAGAAAAGCTTCTCATTGATCTTCTTCTTTTGTTCTTCAAAGTTTTATAGTATTTGGTCATACAATAGTGCGTTCTTGTTGTTAGTAAAGCGGTAGGAGCGGTGAGATAGGAAAAGAAACCGCACGTAACATGCGTCAGAAAGGGCACATGAAACGGGTCAGTTTTGTGCGGATTACTCGAGCCCTACAAGAATGATGATGAGTTGTGATCGGGGCACTAAAGAAGGGTTATAGGCACTTTTTGACACCTAGTTTTTTGAGGTTCATTGCCTTGTACCTACCGTGGTTGGAACTCCTGTGGACTATTTAGTGTTTTGGATGCCGATTGGGTGTTTTATGACGGTTAGAAGGGTCAAAATATGGCACAATAATCAAAAAAATAACACATGAATGGCCTCGGATGTCGTGTGTTTCAGACCAAAGTGAAGACTATATGAGACCGAAACGAGACCGAAAAAAAGTGCCTATGCTACTTCTTTAAAAGTGAGAGGGTAGGTAATTGGATTACAAGGAGTGATGGCGCAATTTTTGCTTCATCAAGAATGGAATTCTTGACAGTTGTAATGAATTGTGCAAGTTGAGTTATGGAGAGAAGAGCACTCTCATTTCACGATTTCATAACTAAGCAAATTCTTACAATTAGTATCCTTCTCCCGTTTCTATTACACAATCTCATCCCCCGATTCGCATGGCGACGGTTTTCCAAACAATCACCCTGACGGACAACGCCCCGCTGTTTATACGCTCCATATTATTCTGTTAATGATGTTTTGGATAAAATAACATTAACATTTATTCCGCAATCAGAAGGGTTCTTCGGGCGGCGATAACCCTCATCCATCGGGGAACATCAACGATAGGACATCTCAGAAACGTTGAGCCAAGGTCCTCTTGTGGATAACTATTTTGGATAAATGATTAAATTAAATTAAAGTGAACGGCGACTACCATGTCTTCCTTGTACGGCAGATCGGCGACGAATCCTACACTGGCCGGTCGACAGTTACCGCCTACTCGAACGTGCTCGTCCATCAACTCGTACTTCTCTGGCGACGAATTTGCTCGAGGAAACGTGTATCTGAAACGGTGATCCATTAGCCACCGATCTCAAATGTGCATATGTATTTATCTACTTGTCAAATGCCTTTCTGTGTGTATGCAGTCAGGAAGCCAGGAAGAGTCAGGAAGAGGCGGTCAGGAAGGAAGGCACAATGCATGTTATTGGAATACCTGACTTCATTCTGTACAGATATGCCCGACCCCCATGTTATTGGTTCTCATTTTGCTAGGTATTCAAACTTTACAAGCTTATGAAAACTGTGTAAAATTTAAAAATTTAAGCAAATAAGCATAACAATAAGATACGGATAAATAGCGAGAAATAGATTTGCAGCAGTCTTGCAAGTGGCGTGCTTCACCATTGTTACAATATCACTGTTTTCATGGTTGAGGTATTACTTACGATGGGCGAACAACGCAAAATTGAATATTGCGGCACCCTCCTCCTCACCACGTGTGGGAAGGAGGGTGCCACAGTCTACGTGACGCCGCACCCTACTCCAAGCTTCTCATCGCGGTATTCGACAATATATTTTTATCCCTAACAGACCCTCATATAACAAATTACCAATTTCGTTGAATTGTTTTTGCGTACTTGTACACAATAAAGGTTTTCGTATTAATTTCGTGTTCTTATTGTTAGTAGGTTCTTATTGTTGACATTTGTGCTTGAATCAACTAACACTAACAACCTAACACACAACCAAGATTAACATAAAACTTTTTACTTTGCATTCCCCCGGGATCATCCTCTGATGATGGTCTCGTCCCGGGGAGGGGCCGGTCGGTCAGGATTCAGAGACCGAAACCGATCTGTCCCATCTGTACACTAACAAGTAGCACTCTCCCTTACTTTGTTACCTTATTCACCTATTGTATGCCTAACAAAGCTTTCTTTTAATACTATATTTTCACATTTCCGTGGGGCAGGTGCTACAGTGCATTATTGGTTTACCCGACTCCGTTTTGTACAAATATTATAGTGCAATCTTATTGTTAGGATTCTTTCCAATTACACAAATTTGCAAAAAAAAAAGTATTCAAATTTTTGGCAGTCCTACGCCGTTTTCCAAGATTTGAAACTGTAATGAATTATGAACAGTTTGAATACGCTTACAAAACTGACGACATAGCGACAGTCAGATATTTGTACAGAACGGAGTCAAGTATATTCCAATAGTACCGTAGTGAGAAGGTGTTATAGTATGATTCATACATGGACACGGCACGTTCCTGTTTTTTTAGAATGCGGTGTGACCCCCCATACTGAAACATGTTACGGGGTGATACTCATACCTTGCGGTCGATTTTTTGGGGTGCTTTACACAGACAAACACAACCAAATGAGGGTTGATACTACGTTCTCAGGAACGCCCTTGTCCATGTATGGTATGATGTAAAGATTCTTCTGCTCACCCAGCGCGTTTCAGCTCACGAATCCAGTGTTGTATGAGCACATCGTTCTTCTTGTGCCAGAACTGTCGTTTCGTGAGTTCTTTCGCGAGTGCAATCGTGCAGCGATCCATTGCCGTGTACGCACACGTCCAGTCCTTGAGAAATTGGTAGAGTTTTGAGGTGTGCATTGAATCGCTGCTGAAGAATACTGTTAGAGGCGTGCATGCCAGTGCACCTTATTTGCATACGAAGACAAAGAGATTTTCCAGACCCTCTTTCTCTGGCACTCTTGCCCTGCTTGGGAAAGGATAGGCTGATCATTGTCCCTCCAGGATAAAGGCTATTACACCATCTGGCCTAGCACACCTGTAACCTCGGGACCCGGCAAATTCCCTAACAGCAAGAGTACAGTATCCAGTTCGCTACCTAAAGAACCTACACGTCGGTTGCCGATTGAAGCATGACGTCAGTGTCGATTTTGCTCTTCACATTTGCCGGCTGAAAAGCGACGGATTCCCCGGCAATTTGCAGCAACTTCTGAGCGAACAGGCTGCGCAGGGTATACGGTAGAGGAGAAACGGGAAGGAACGCGGTGAAGAACGACGAACGGTGCATCAGTGTGTTCGTCTCGTGCCACGGTGCATATACGTCTGAATGAGGATTACCAAGTTATGCCGAGGCAATGGAAAACTTCTCACACAGCGAAATGTCATGTTTCTATGTTGCTAAATCGAGGTGACCGTGTAAGTAAGTCGTAATCGTAAGCAACCGCAGTAAGCAGTAATAGGGTGACAGCACTAACAATAAGTATGTAATGGTGACAGGCTTGCCAGAAATCGGGTGCCTCTTGAAAACTTATTGTTAGGCTCATAAACTGGGTGCTTACACTGGTAATGAGCACCACGGTTGTGAATCACACTGTTGTCTATATGTATATGGTGGTATACTTTCGGAGGTCTCAGATTTGCATTTCCAATTGTCTTATTGTTAGAGAGTGACAGCTTGTGATCGTATGCAAATTTAGTATTGTGGATCGGTAGCGCAACATATTGTGGATGTGTGAACAGATTTAATTGCTGTATTCTCAGAGATTATTCTTGTACAATGTCGTTGTTTTCGAAGGTACTGTAGCCCATAAGCAACGTCAGCATAACAGACAAAGTAGGAAGCGATAACAGTCTGTGAAACTGCAACACCATCAACACATGTATAGTCCTTATCTTGTCTTCGTGTACTATACAACTCCTTCACTGCATGTGATTGTCACTAGTGCCCTCATCATGCCCTAGCATCCTTCTAGAGAATAAAGAACTTTTCCCATCCCTTTTGTCCACACAAACACCTCTCTATGATCCTGGGTTACGGTACACTGTGTTCTTCGTATAAGACAGCGGTGAGCAGGATTATCAGTGTCCAGTCTCTGCCTGTCTGACCCTCCTAATCGCTGCGCTCTCTATTCGTGCCCTCCGATCTCTATTTTCGTGATTGGATGGGTTGGGAGAACAGGAGATAATTAGAATGGCAAAGGGCAGAGCTACCGTATTCAATAGAAGGGGGGGGGGAGAGGAATTACAGCATTTCGGTTACTCAAAAGTGAAAAACCGCAATCAGTATCTTAAAGAGGGCTAGAAACCGTGAATCCTCGGAGGCAAAAACCACCATTTCCTTATATAGTTGCCCCCCTCACAGAAGTTGCGGGTCTCTTATACACGCAGTTCTGTTAGCACAAAACAACGGTTTCTGGCCTCCTTTAAAATATGCCATTTTCTTTGGAACAACTTCATGTGCAGTGATCGTGTGTATTAATGTTGAAAACAAGAGTAGAACTGGACTACAAAATGATGTGTAAAATAAATTTGAATAGAACAAGTGTTATGTTGTTAGTATAGTGGAGACAGCCGGTTTCGGTCTTACCATTGGAGAGTGTAATTGGTGGCGTGAATTTGTTGAAACCATAGAGCAGCTTCTCTCTCGCTTCGTCGAATACTTCGAAGCCGGGTTCCATCTAAACATCTCATTCTATGAAGTTTCATTAATCTTACAATTAGTGAAAAAAAAATTCATCTCCTTGTTTTGAAACATTCAAAAAAAAGCGCCTCACCACAAGTGAGTACTGTACAGCTGCTCTCCGATGTCTCTTGCATAGTCGCGAAAGGTGATCAGGGATCGACTCGCTGGAGTTGACATGAACGGGGAATCCGTGTGGTGCAAGATCCGGTCGACCGTAAAACTGATAGGCGTTGAAGATGTGCGGTCTGAATTAAAGAATGTTCAAAATTTGTGAATTCTCATTGGAAAAGAAGGAGGAGCCAAATTTTCGGATTTCGTAGCCGTTCCCTCTTCTTTAATCCTGGATCTACGGATCGATGGATCAAAATGATGGATCAGCGAATCTACGTTCGGATGGATCAAGATGGAGCAACGGACTCAGGAATGGGTGGATCCAGGTGATCAACGGATGATTGGAACATGGCCGATCTACGAATCGCGGATCTACATATGGATCCAGGTGGATCAGTCTATCTACGGGTGGATGATTCAAGGTGAACGGCACAGTACTACGGTACTTTTCGAGTCAAACGCATTCCGACAGACTTACTTGTCGGGCGAACTCCTATCGGGATGCTGCAAACGGAGGCCACTGATCGTATCGTCAAAGTCGAATTGACCGATGCCTTTGCCTGCAAACAAACAATAACTCTCTGCAAAACCAGGCTAACAATACTTTGGAGTCGGCAATAACCGGCTATTGATTTGCAACCCCCACCCTGGACTTCACGAGTTTGTCTCAGGTTTTTTGCTAGTCAATGAGAATGTCTACTGAGCTCACAGGAAATTGTGAGTGGAAAACTCGCGGATTCTGTGGGGTGTCAACAGCGGCAGATATTCAAATGAGATTTGTATGTAATTGCTTTTATTTGCCTCGCTTCTGTGTTTTTTGAACATGAAAAATGGGACAACTTTGCCACTTGCCAAGTTGAAAATTTCAAGTCAAGTGTCTACCGTGCTGCGTGAATCGTAAACTGTAGTCGTAGATCCATTGTGCGCCGTGCCGAATGGCGTACAGGTACGCGGCGTGCTTTTCTTGTCCGTCACTGCGACTCCACTGTCCAAGCACGGCCTTCGGGAGAAAATACACGTTTGAGGGAAAGCGCCGTCGCTTGGAGGATAGGTGCTGATGGCGGTCGGCAATGACGATCAGCCAGTCCGGATTGTCCGAGGCGAGGTGCTGGAAAACAGAAATTATAATATTCGCAATATTGCCGATAATTATTGCATATGTAATCCGCATATCGGGGGTGGACTCCATTTGCGCCAACTGTTGTTATGTACGCATTATCAGACGGCTTAATTTTGTCGGATTCTTTTGCATGCTATGGTCACCAGACTATAGTACACACGAATTTGTCCGATACGTCAGGTATGCAAAATTACTGTGCTTAGTCAATCGTTCGTAAAGAAACGTTCATTTACGTATTCAAAAACAGTTGTTGACTATGAGCGAGAACATGTATTCTTTTGTTGCTATCGGAACGATGTATTTTGCATTTTCGTGAGCCTAATACACGAGGAATTTCGGTCTTGTAGACACCAACATAGAGATAATAATAGATCGGCTGGCGCAAGTTCAAAATCTCGCAAATGGGGTGCACCCGCATATCGAAACCTTTCCGGTTGTAAGCGAACAAAAAAATGGCGACATGCGTAACGGGACAAAATGAGATCGTCTAGCATAATGCTTGTGCGAAGTTGTGCAAATATCCGGCTGTCGCTATATGCTCAAATTTTAACAGTTTTTGAAGTGTTCGTATAAGAGCTTGTGAAATGTTGCCTTTAAAAAAATGCAAGTTTGTGTAATAAGAAAGAACTCTAACAACAAGATTTGAGTATATCAATAGTCAGGTATTCGTATTTAGAAGCCGTAGTCAGATAATTCAAAAGCTAACAGGAGATAATACTATTGAAATATCTGACTCCGTTCCATACAAATACCCGACTGTTTCTACATTGCCAATTTTGTAAGTGTACTCAAACTTTTCACAGTGCATAGCAGGTTCACAAAGTTGTGAAATGGCATGGGGTTGCTAAAAATTTGAATCCTTTATCAAATTTGGGTAAATGTTAAGAAACCTAACAATAAGATTTGTTTACAAAACGACAGTCGGATATTTGTACAGAACGGAGTCAGGTAAGCTAATAGTACCTGGAGTTCTCCAAATCCGCAATCGTTTTCTTCCACTTGAATAACGATGCATTTGTCGAATTTGTAGTTGCTTCTGTGCCATCTGCATAAGCGTTCAAGTACAAGAGGATCGGCTGACCGTATGGCATGAGAGATGATCAGTAGAAATGCGATAAACACAATGAAAATGAGGAACAAATGCGTCCATTTTCGTCGCGACCTACTTCCTGAACAAAATTTTGTACACTCCATACACCGACAAGCATGATGTTGAAAACTCCAAGGTAAGTACCATGTTTGGGCCCTTATCATGAGATGCGCCTGCTGGATCTCACGTCACCCTAACAATAAGTTTCTCATTGGCACTCTGATTTCAATTCTTCTTGTTAGCATGACGAACATCCGATTATCTCACCCTATATGTTCAACAAGCTTCATTCTCCGTTCGCAAAAAAAAAAGGTAAAGGTACCTGAAACTGGAGTGCCTGCTGGAAATATAGGGTTGCCTAATTGGATGCTCCTCATATAGTGAAAATAGTGAGGATTCCGAAAAAAATGGTTTATCGATGTTTAATTTAATTTTAATTTTATTCCGTAATCAGAAGATTTGTTCTCTGACGGACGATGTCCTTCCAACGTGGTTCATCAACGACAGAACATCTTAGAAAAGTCGGTCCGAGGCTTTTCGTGGGGGGGGATCGATGTATGATAGAGTATTGGGCCGGAAACCGTCAGTCTAGCGAGAAATTTGCTTATGTGTTTTCCCTAAACGCAAAAGTGACTTGTCAATTAAACACTCGTTATGCACACATTTTTTAATGAATGAAATGACGGTTTCTCCTTTAAAGGTAAGATACGTACATCAGTGTTTTCTGCGACATTCAAGGACAACTGCTTACCGGTGAAGAATGCGTTGCGATCGGCAAATAAAGATGCGTCGATGGGAGCAATCATATTTCTCAGTTTCTGCACTCGAAGCATGTACAACATGTGGAATCTGAACACATTTATAACATACCACATGTACATATTACGTTGATCACTGTAACTTAATCTAACACTGACAAAAATGCACAAGCGGCAGTATCCGTATCAAACAACACAGCAGCAGACAGCATGGTGCGTGATTCGAAAAAAAAAGTGCCTGACATTGGAAAGTTTCACTCCGATCTTCATTCAATTCGGTTCTAATCACGCAGCAGCAGCTCACGGCTATGCATAGCAACTTCATATGCGTATGAAACAGATGCGAACAAATTTGAACAAGTTAGGAAATACGTGCACTAGGAAAGACATATAACAATAAGATTTGAAAGACATAACAACCGGCGGGTAGCTGTAAAGAACAATGTCGGGTATTTCAACGTATTTCAAGTACACGTAAATATCGTGAATTGAAGTATACATATAGCGACAGACGGGTAACTGTCGAGAAAAGAGTGAGGTATTTCAACGTATTTCAAGTACACGTATTATTAGCTTACTTGACTCCGTTCTGTACAAATATCCGACTGTCACTGTATGATTAAATCTTATTGTTAGGATTCATTCCAATTACACAAATTTGCAAAAGTATTGAAATTTTTTGTAATCTTAAGCCGTCTCTCAAGCTTTGAGACTGCAATGAACTGTGAACAGTTTGAATTCGCTTACTAAACTGACTATATAGCAGCAGTCGGATATTTGTACAGAACGGAGTCAAGTATTCTAATAGTAAATGTCAGGAAAAATCAATAGTCGAGGACATTCTAGCTGGAGGCGGTTTGGCGAACAAGGAAAGCGGATCGTGTTGTAAAGAGATGAGCGGCGCCGACAAGGAGGACCGGGTGATGCAAGCGATCCAGCCCGATTGCTACGTGCGTATTAGACTATTGGAGAATATTCTTTCTTCTTTCTTCTTAAGGCATTTGGTCATAAGGCAAATGCGCTAATAGGACATGGGGGTTTGAAGAAAAGGGCTATATGAAATGGGGGGGGGGAGTTGAAGGAGGGGAGGGGGGTTATCTATAAAATGATGGAACTATGTCTCGTCGGATAGGTTGTGATGGAGCTGATGATATCGTCATAGGTGAAAATAAGACTCCGTTCTATTCTTTGTAATCTTTATTCAAGTTCCAAGGCATTTGGTTGCAAGGCAAATGCTCTTATAGCGACAGGGGATTGGGGATAACAATTACTTATAAAATGATGGAGTTAAAGGTTGGGTAAGGGGTAGGGATCGGATTACGGATTGGATATTCTGTAATATCCAAATGTTCCTAGGCGTTCAAAACTTATTGTTATGATTCTTTATCATTTCATATATTTGCTAACGTAACTTTTCGCAACTCTTCTTTTCGTAAGCGTTTCATTAGCTAGTAAAGATGTCATGACATGCAATAGTTTAAATATATAAGGACAGCAGGATATTTGTACAGAACGGAACAAAATAATCCAGCAGTACACAGTATTGCCCTTCGGTGGGCCAGCTTCAACTTGCAGAAGACAATCGAACACAGTGTGTTGCTCAAGCCGGTCAGCATACAATACCTCATTTGATGAACATGAACCTATGTTGCGAGAACAAAGGAAAAACCAAACTTGGGGTTGTCGTTCAATGCTGTGTGCCATGTCTACTGTAACGGCCTTCTTGTGGTCCTCTTATTTAAACGGAACAATTGAGCGTAACTGAAGTAATTGATGTATAATCGTTACATGCAAGAATAAAAAACCATACAAGATCACAACACATACATATACCCGAATCTTTCATAAAAGGGCTATGTTTGTCGAACATAGCTAGTGCACGCGACGACATCTTTACAGCTTGCTGCTTCAGCCGGCTTAGATTATTTCGTTACCATGATTTCATTCACAAGACAAAGAATTACATACGTTTGAGAAACGTAAAAGTTTCACTAATTCTACAGAATTTTAGCCTACAAGTAACAGACACGAAAAACATCTGAATAGTTGGCCCACATCAAAATAAGGCTACGAACTTCCACCGGTCTCAACTATGCTTATTCCTTTTGTTCTCAGGAGAGAATCCATTGTAGTAGTATGCAAATGAGGTACTGTATACCGGCGGAAGTAACATCTTGTAACATACCACAACGCAAAACGTGAACGCTGGTACTCTCCGGCCTACTTTGCAGATTCGGTTGGATAAAACGTAGTAATATTTTAAGTTATTACTACCTTTGCTTCTACAAC
>JACMIJ010001589.1:0-11971 GCA_014805365.1 Koerneria luziae
ATATTTCCTGGTTTATATCGTCTAAGAGATCAATAAGATCAATCAATATCTTGCAGAATGAGCCGAATCCTGACCCGAAAGGAGGTGTCCGAGCACAACACGAATAAGTCGGTCTGGTTCGTCATCGGCAACAAGGTCTACGATGTCACCAAGTTCCTTGATGAGGTACGAGTTTTAGAGTATTCAAAACACTCAAATATTGGATTGTGCACTTACAACTTGGCTTTACTTGATCATATAGTTTGCGATGAGGTGTTAAATTTTGTAGAAAGTGCTGTTAACAAAGAAATACGCAAGTGCGAGAACGCACCGGTAGTTTGCTTTACTAGGTATGTGGATGTGGGAAAGACCTCTGTCTTACAACACGACCACTATATATGCAGTTCTATGACATTTCCCGGTTCACCATCCCTCCCATGGTAGAGTCCTTCACCATTCCTGCCATATTAGATTCCAATCTCCTCTCGTTTCAGCATCCAGGTGGTTGCGAGGTGTTGTTGGAGCAGGCGGGTCAGGATGCGACCGAGGCGTTCGAGGATGTCGGACACTCGACGGACGCCCGACAGATGAGGGAGGACTATCTCATCGGAGAACTCGCTGAGGTAGAATGAGGGGTCAAATGCAGAATGAAGGGCTCAAATGGGTGAGAATAAGGTCGTTGGTGATTGAAATAGAAGATGGTTGTGAGAGTTGCTGGTGCCGTACAGGCGATCAAATCGGAGAGTTTACTGAGGACGAGATAGAAAATGTGCTCGAACCAGCTCGAACAGTTTTTTTGCCTTTTCTACAGGCTCCCTGAACGTGGGCTCAAATGTGCTCAAACAGTAGTCATTGAAGGCCTTTATCTTTTCATTTTCACTTTCTACACTAACAATATGTTTTATCGCCTACATAACATGTAATAAAAGGTGACCGAGGAACAGGAAAAAATGACTGTGGGATCGATGTTTCTCACCAGGCTTACGCATATTTTTAAACAATGTAATTATTTTATAATGTGTAAAACATGAATTCGCATCCGATATCAGGGCGAAGAGATGATACCAGCGACATGTCCCGTTTCAAAATAATAAACACGACCTTCTCCCTACGAACTACAAAATTACTTCAAAGGCGAAAGACACTGTACTGTTACTAACAAAGAGAACATCTAATACTAACACTCTATGAACTGATTGTTAATGTTTCATGATAATATGAACTAATTTTTGTGATTATGAACGATTAATAAAGAATGTGAGGGTACAGGGAGTGCATACTGTACTGCTAGAAATGTCCAACGTAAACTAAAGTAGGAATGTTCACATCTTACCAAGAAATACTATACACACTTGCAACGAGATGTTATACGTTAGCACCTTATTAGGTATCTAACTAATTGTAAGCACTCTACGTCGAAAAATTTCTTCAAAAATTTCTTTGTTGACACGTTTTATCTTTTAGGTTCTTTTATCCCCCATTTCCACGTTTTTGTATCATATCATTTACAATTAGAAACGAAACAACAAACCCGAAATGGTGATTTTTATTGTTCTACATATAATATTTGTGCCACATGTTTAGGCTATGATCTTCAGAATCATTGCAATATTTGGTACTACGCACACTATGCTCCGGAACAAACTACGTACAAATTTGGTAGACAATCGATGATATTTTTTTCTATGGGCACTGGCGGAGCATAGATTAGCGTACTTTTCGGTTCTCTGTCGATGTTCAATAGTATGTTAATCATATAGTACCGTGTGTTTATAAAGCGGAACAAAGTATTTGCTATTGATATCTTACCCTTCCCTAACCTGCGACAGTTGATGTCAAAAGTAAATAGTATAAAGTTTAAAAAATCATTTACATCAAATATCAAAAAATATCTATGTTTCTTGTAAGGCATGCATCTGGAGTAGTTTACCATAGGAAATTATCTTCGAGTACGTTATGCGACTACATTGTAATTAACAAGAAAGTTTAGCAACGTAACAACAGCGAGTATCTTTTTGAATGATGACAATTACCTTGCGGTATTGACAAAGAGATGAAAAGAAGAGAGATGACAAATTATTTTTAGTCTACACTTGGCAGTGCCGAAATGAGCGCAGCCTCGTTATTTGCACGTAGTGAGGTATTTAGCTGTGAAACCAAAGTGATTGTCTCGAATTTTGGGGTTTATGAGTGTGAGAACAAATGGAGAATTATATAAATACTAAAAAAATTGTATTATATTATGTTATATCATATTTTGCTGGAAAACGACGGAAATGTGCTGCTAACAATAAGAGTTAGCGTGACTTGAAACAACCAAGAAGTGTTTTGTTTCAATTATGTCATGAAATATCAACATTCTTTAGCAAAACATTATCTTTTTTTATCCGTATTCTTGCATTCACCAATATTGGAGTTAGTGTTGGGAAGTGGATTTGGATTAGTCTTGGTGTTATTGGTACAATTATTATATTAACTATCATATTAACTAGGGGCAGAATGGTGTAGCGGTAGGGAGCGCTCTACATCACACATTAGACCCGGGTTCGATCCCCGGTGATTACGTCCCAGCCCAACCAAGGCGTTATCTCTCCGGGGTCGACAATTGGTAGTGACAGTTTCACGAAAAGTAATCGGTCTGGCGAAAAGGTGGGCACTCCGGACTTAAATGCCCCACAGCGGCCCGGCTCCCTCGGTTACCGCCCCGCAGGCAATAAGCCTGGAATCGGGTGTACT
The DNA here is from genome assembly GCA_014805365.1 of Koerneria luziae. Classification (NCBI taxonomy): domain Eukaryota; kingdom Metazoa; phylum Nematoda; class Chromadorea; order Rhabditida; family Neodiplogasteridae; genus Koerneria; species Koerneria luziae. The sequence continues at coordinate 2,716 of JACMIJ010001589.1, forward strand.
TTACTTTACTTTATTAACTATCACAATAAGTGATAATATTATTATTATACACTGATCATGCATTATGCTTTTCCAGGAGGACAAGCAGTTGTATTCGTATGACAAGAAAGCGCCGAACTGGAACACCTCGTCCAAGGACAACATGGTTAGGTGAGTAACAAGCGTCTGTGTACTTTGTATAAGCTTTACTATAATAAATTACTGTCTGTTCAAATCGCCTTTATGTATGTGTTGTTGAGGAGACAAGAGGTTCATAGTGTCTTGGAAAAACGAAAACTTCTTACAATTAGTATACATACATCAATCCCACGTTTGATCATTATTGTTCAAAAGAAATGTAAGAATGATATAATAACGAAGAAATAGTTAAAGTAAATTAAGTAATTAAACATAATAATAAGAGAGAAAAGTACTACTTGTTAGTTTAGTGTTGGGACAGATCGGTTTCCGTAAAAAGTAATAACCCTTATTTTGCAGAGGAGCGAACGCCGGCAGCCCGTTGGAGTCTTTGATCTACCCCGCACTCATTGCCATTTCTCTCGGTCTTCTCTACTATATTCTATTCTAAGCTTGTTCTTAATAAGATCTTTTTACTTTGAACACCAAAGTATTACTTTAAAATACATTTTTGCCAGTTTTGATATTTTGAAGTACTTTTTGATTCCATTTGCATTTTGTCCGTTAGTTCCATTCATACTGTGATTGTCGGTTAGAAACAAATGTGATATGCAGAGAATTTTGAGATGTGATAAAGTTTTTATTTACTTGTGTGCAAAATCTAATAACAAAACAGAGCACACGCATTACTCTTCTTTTGTCTAAATGTAAGAAGAGTAATGCGTAACATAGTGGCACGCTTACAGTGGGGGGGGATTTCTGATGGTTAGTGGAACTCATGTTGCCATGGATAATGAGCCTAGGAACGCCTCTGGCAGCGGTCTTGATGCGAAGGGGTTCCTCGCACACTCTCGGCTCTATTGCCGAGCAGACTAATTGTAAGAGCGGTCCATTGGGTTCCCACGATCAGCCGTTCGTCCCAACACCAGTTGTGGCAATGGAACTTCATTTACACATTTCTTTTGTTCAAAAACAGAGAAAGCCTTTGTGAATGTATGCAAATTAGGTGCTGTATAGACTGGCTGAAGCATCATGCTGTGCCACCAAGACTGGTGGCACCGACTCCGTTAATAAGCGGAACGCTGCAAGGAAGAAGACTCCAAGGTTATTGCACTGTTAATAAAAGCAACTGTTTCTTTCAGCAGCCTATTTTGACATTGAAGGTGCAACAGTAATAACTTCCTTTTCTTCTACTGACACTGGTTTACTACGGAGCCTGGTTTATTCATTCATTCACAATTGCGTTACTATAACAACTCCGAATTGATACAGTAGAAAACGACTGTGCTTGTTAATCCTAACAATATGTAAACATGTTATTATAATAGTAATATTATAGAACAGTCGGTTTCTCTTGTATTCTAACGGACTCGTATTTTGAAAGTATTCGTCCGGTCGTGTTAGGGCTCATCCGCGTGTACTTCGACCTCCTCCAGACTCTTGTTCTTCTTACCGAACGGATTGAAGCTCTTTCGATGTGGACGAAAGACCAAGAATCGGACAACCAGCTGAAAAGTATCTTGGAATTTACAATTGAACTTTAAATTGTACTAATATGGCATTGCTTTAGTAAAATGTTACTAATTTTTCATTTGTAAATTTAGAATAATTTGAATTTACAAATGGAAGAACATGTTCTGCATGCCGAAGAAGTTTGGAACTGTTGGACTTAAAACTTTTGTGTATCAGCTCGAGCATTTCTCACTTTAACATATTGTTGTTGCTAATTATGAACCGAAACTGTGATAGTTTACAGTAAACTGTTTGCAATGTTATTTAGAAACTTCCAATATACTTGTAACTTGTCTCATTATGACACAAAAAACCCTCTCGTCCCCCAATCCCTGTAAGTGCATTTGCCCTGTTACCAAATGCTTTGGAATTTGAATAAATAAATAAATAAAATAAAATGGTGTACCTGTTTGTTGACATTGACCACACACGAATCATTTCGCAAGTTGAGATAATTCGGAGCCGAGAAGATCGTGACGAGACGTCCATCCGCAAAGAACTTGTAGCCGTTCCGATACATCTAGAGGAATGATGTTTGTTTCTACTGTATTACATATGAGCACAGGGTGGTGTAGTGGTAAGGAATGCCACTGTATGCATGAAATCAGGTTCGATCCCCGGTGATTATGTCCCGGTCCAACCAAGGCGTCATCGCTCCGGGTTTGGCAGTTGGAATTGAGAGCTTTCATATGTTGAGCTTTACGTTACGCAACAACTTCTTAGTCAATAGCATCCTGTATTAACCTTGTGTATACGGTACATTCTTGCGATCTTATTGTTAGATATGTGCACTAACAATAAGAACAACCCTTTTCGCTTGCTCTCAGACTGAGAAGACCTATGTTCAACCAAACAACCGCCAGGTATTTCTCCGGTTTTCCACCGGCCCCCTACCTCCGTGCTGATCTGATGTGCTCGTATGATGAGGTCGACGTTGAATCGATTGCAGAACGACTCGACCAGCGTCTCGTCGAACGTCAGTGACATGCCACGTGAGGACATCGCCCAACCGGCGTACTGAAGGAACAACGTCTTGTGTCTTTACGCACGTCACGCATGGCGTTACGCACAGCGTTTTCACCAGCATAGAAGTAGAACCAGTAAAACACGTCAAAAAATGCACTATTGTGCATATTTAACACGTTTTTGTGAGTTGTAAACGTTCTTCTCAAGGTTACGTAAGGTCTTACATCAGGAAGCGATCGCTTCTAGCAATAAGCAAGACACAAGCGCATTTGTATTACTATATCCAAAAAATCATAAGCGTTAATGCATATCAGGGCTGGGACAAAAAATATTTCTGCCTCAAAAAATTTTTCGTCTCAAAAAACAAAAAAAAGTGCTCGAAAAAATCAAAAAAATCGAAAAAAATTCGAAAAAAGTTAGGAACACATATCTTGCGAATATCACCAACGTTGTTGCCTTGTTTAAGGGATATGATGCCTAGCTTTAGACGCGCTGTGCAATACTAAGAATAAGAAAAGCAAATATCGCAGTTAGAGACATGCGAAATTTTTGAAGGAATCTTATTGTTAGGAAGCGTATACGAGTTTACTACCCAGAAACCCCAGAAACATGCCTTCACTCTTTCCGGCCGTTTAAAGGCAAGTTTTCACTATGTCGATGGTTTGCCCCCTAAATATAAACCGATCGGCGTTGAATCGTTCATCAACTTACTTTTTTCGATTTTTTTTTGTTTTTGAGCCCTGTCGAAAAATTTTTCGACTCAAAAAATTTTTTGAGGAAAACTCAAAAAATCGAAAAATTTCGAAAAACAAAAAACAAAAAAGTCCCAGCCCTGATGCATATTGTAAAAACGCTGCGCCATTCTGAATAAAAATAGCCGCCGTCGTAACGTTACAGAGGTTATGTCTTTCGTGTAGCACAAACAAGCCGGTAAAGTAAAGGAATATCTCCCGTAATCAGAGAGGTTCGCCGACAGGGACTCCTGATGATGTGCCAGGAACACTGGGAAATTTAAGGCTGGTGCATCCCACCCGAACCCGGCCCAATACCTTCGTGGTGAGACCACTACCGTATAACCCAATGCCGGAGGGATGGAGCCCTGGTGAAGCGGGAGGCACGAAAAAAAGCCGGCACTCACCTTATTGTCAGGATCGGACCAGAGCAGATCGCACATCAAACCATACGGAGGGATGATCGACGGTCGCGGAAGCTGAAAATGACAGTGTCCGTGGAGTTGTTATGGATCAATGTATGATAGCCGCCGCCCAATATAAGAACCGCCTGAATAAGAACCTTAGAACAATGCTCACTAATTTGCTTATCCTTTATCCGAGGGTTCTTATTCTTATCGGCACCGTGTTCATAATAGTGGAAAGAATCGGGCAATCACGACTTCAACTGCTCTACGGTTCCTCACGAGCTGTCGGTAGTGTAACCGAGTCCACTCGGGTCCACTGGGTTTTCAGATTCATCAATACTAGAAGCACCAACCCCGTATATAGTATAATAAACGGGTATGGCATAATGAAGAAAATGGATAATGAGAGCGCAGCTAATGGCAAAAAGAGGCAATCATGAGGTGGCAGATTAGAACTGGTCCCAATAGTTTGAAGTAAAAGTACGCAGTACGCTTTGTGTTTCATTTGCTGTAATACATGCGACTTGCTTGCAACGAATGATTGGTAACGCTGTATCTCATTCTCATGGTATTTCGAATTCGTTATTCCTTTGTATCGGAGCAATTAGCGATCCTTGTTCGCGTTATTATTAAGCCAATTGGCAATTTTGTGATCTGAGAATCTATGTACAAAAAAAGTATTATTGGAGCAATGGTACAGGGTTAATCGGTCAGGCGACAGAAGCTGAAACCGACTAACTCCTTTTCACTAACATAACGTAGCTTTTCCCTTCTTATATATACTTTGTCTAATCCACTATTTACAAAATATATTCCATTCATTGTTTTCCACATAGACGTTACACTATAGTGTATAGGAAAACCCATAGCTTTAAAAAATGCCTTTACTCCTTCTTTAAAGAAATACAACAATACAAAGCGCGAACCTTCTCGAGTGTCGTGAAACTGTCAATGTACGGTGAGATGCCGCCGTGCATGCACAGAATCCTCTCTCCGACCAAGGCGACAACCGGCATCCAGTTGAAGCAGTTCACAAAGTGCACCCAGGCCTGAAAACAATTTCATCGAACGTCATTGAAGTACTTAACTTACTACTTGCTTATTTGCGGTACATTACCACACTTATTGCTAGGGTTTTACGTACTTGCTAACAGAACATTTATATTGTATTCGTGAATAGGTATTAGCCGATGATATGATAGTACATCGATAATGCAACGTTATTGTATGAAAACTTAAAAAGAAATACACACAGGAGAAACAATTGTTCTGTACACGAAGAGTAAGGTATTGCTGAACACGAAGAGCAACATACAGCCACAGAAACCGAGGACAACGGGCTATCCGCGCGCTAGTCGCAACCAAAAAGCACTGTAGCATTCGCTTAGCAATGTATTGTAAGCAACAAGAACCTTGAATACAAATATATCAAGTAAAGGTACTCACCAAATTAGTAACTAATTGTAAGAATATACGCATATTCATGGCCAAGCTACTGCACATAGCAATTGACAAAGGGTACTGTTGTGCTCTTGTAGAATCCCAACTTCAGTATGACAAACATATTGGAAAAGCCATATTTCCTGTGTTTTGTATTTTACAAGTCGGAATGTATGATACTTTCCATAAACCGACCAGTTCGCCTTGCATGCCATACTTTTCCTTGCACTCATCGTAAAACCCATAGGTGGTCGCCGTATTGCAGTCCTCGTGATTCCCGCGTAACAGGAACACGTGTCCCGGATACCGTACCTTGAGCGCCAGCAACAGTATGACCGTTTCCACACCCTGGAACAGATGGAGCGGAATTAGTGTCTTACAATTAGTTGCGCACACCGTGACGCGTTTCCATGCGTCGCGTGTGTGGGGCAGTTTGTTGTGTTGAATATTGCATAAATGGTCCAACAATATCAGTATGTTAGACAGTACCGCTCTAATTCTTATTGTTAGTAAAGCTAGATTAGTTGTGATTTCAGTTAGATCTAATGAACCACATGTCAAACGCTTAGCGCTAATTCCTCTCAATTAGTGAGTGTCGTGAAGCCTACCAGCAGCGGTACTAACAACATGAGCGATCACTAGAATCAGGGGGTAGGCTGACCAATCAGGGAGGGAGACCACGTCCCTTGCCCTTATTGGTGGAAGTATGATTAACTTTCGGTTACTGTATGCATATAATACTACCTGTAACCCGCGGTCGACGTAATCGCCGAGGAAGAGATACTTGGTGTCCTTCGGATGGCCGATGCGGTTCAAGATGATCCGGAGGTCACGGAACTGGCCGTGTATGTCACCGACTATGTTGATCGGTAATAGCCTCCTGTAACATTGTGGAAACAGTCTATAGCATGGAACAGTTGGTTAAGCTTCATCTAACTTTATATTTGACTCGGAAATAAACCTCGCTGTTTCCAGTGAGCCAAACAGTCCATAGTGAAGTAAAGTCCTCCCGATTTAAGGCCTTATAGCCTGCGGGGCGGTAACCGAAGAAGCCGGGCCACTGTGGGGCATTTGAGTCCGGAGTGCCCACCTTTTCGCCAGACCGATTACTTTTCATGAAACTAACAACAATTGCCGGCCCCGGAGGGATGACGCCTTGGTTGGGTAAGAAGGGGTCGTAATCTATAGCGTGGAACTGTTAGTTAGCTTCATCTAACTTCATATTTAACGCTTTAATAAACTCTTCTGTTTCCAGTGAGATGTCCAGAAACCAATAAGTCACTGTAAAGGCCCACTGGAAACACAGGTGTTTACTATTACTGCGGCAGGGAAAATCTATCTTATGTGAGACAATGAGACAATTCATGTTCCTAGTTGTATGTCGTGCCTCATTTTTAACGAACGATAATAACATGGTTCTAAAATATCGGTATCGGTTACCAGTTCGTCAGATTGAACTAACAATAAGTTTCCAAGCAACTGTCGCGGAATGTGGGGGAAACTGTGTTATGGCAGCGGCCACTCACTTATCGATGCGCAACATCGTTTTCTGCTTCGCGAAAGCGCGTGCGGCAAGTCGCGTTACGCACACGACATCGTCGATCGTTACGCTCATGTGCACCAGAGGCGCGTCACGGGAACTGAAACGACTGCACATTTAAGGTGTATCCGAGAAGAACACTGAATGGTGGAGCACAACGAGCATCTCGACGAACTTTGTGAAAATGACCTCTGACCACTAAGTAGAAACAAGTACGGATGCATTCCCCATTTTGGTTCCGACATACCGCAATTCTGATGTTTTCGAGACGCATGAATAAGAACTTGTGAATAAAGATTTCAATACAACCTTGAATCTAACTAATTGTAAGAATAAGAGAGCGAAATGGCAAAAACATTACTACTATTGTGATATATTACTTATTATTACTACTTTAATACTAAAGTTATTTCACACAGTAGTCCTTGTTTACCAAATAAGACCTTACAATTTGGTCTTGGGTTCCATCGGAGCGCACATGAGTTTCTCGATCAGCTCGTCAATGTACGTCATTTCCGCGTTGTTCAGCTCGAAGTTGCCGTTTATTGATAACAGTAATGCATTCTGTAACAGTATACTTTAACATGATGATTATGATGATGATGATTTATTCGGTGTCAGTTGCCATCTTCAAAGGTGCCATCCGTAGTTTCTAAAGTATACTTTAAAAAAAGTATGCTTTAGAAACTACGGTAATGTCAGCCATGGTAGCAAACACCTGCTACGATAGTGAGCTGCTCTGCATCCAGTGAGCTATCACGTTACCTTTCACACTGAGTTACTGTTAAGATCATTGGAAACAAGTGATTTACTACCGGGCAGGATTCCGCGAATTTTCCAGTCACAAGTTCCTGTGAGCTCAATAGAGGTTTCATTAGCTGTAGCATAGAATCTTGGGAGGATCATGCTTCTGGTATCTGGGGGTTTACTATCGCAGTAGTAACAGTGGTCAAAATTCAGATTACGTTTTAATATTATTTCTATCCCAGCTGTAAACGCAAGCGTAGCGTTTGGAAACGAATGCCAGAAAGTTCTGAAGCATGCCCACAACTGCTTCCAACTCTCACAATTAGCAAACTCGCACAAAGCCTTGTACCAACAATAAGAATAAGGCATGTATCACAGCATTTTGAAGTGGTTTTCTATTTAAGATTTGCATATTCCTATGTTCACTTCTCAAATTTATTTGTGCTTGAATGCGAATCAGGTGCATTCGACTGGGTAACCGTTATACCGTAATAGCAGAATTGCGTGTGTAATTGACCCACAACCTCTGTGAAATGGGCTAATATATAATATGAAGACATGGTGGCTTCTGCTTCCGGGGATTCACGGTTTTTGGTCCCCTGTAAAGATCTCGGAACTGTTGCATGAGTTGCGTACACCCCATAGTGTTAGTCTGTACCTCACTAATTGTAAGACCTGTTCTTGTTTACACACGCATTGGCTTTCCTTGGTATTGTATTGTTCGACCAATTATGCATTGCGTAGCAAAAAATGGACTACCGTAGGCACGCGACGCATGAGCATGCGTTGTACGCAACTCAAGCAACAGTTCCAAGATCTCATAGACCAAAAAGCAGTGTATGGAACAGCAGTACTACGAAAAAAAACCATTTTGGATATAAAAAAAGGATTTTAAAAAAACTGACCATAATTTCGAACGATTTCTCCAGAAAGCGACTGCTTCTTGGCGGTGAAAAGTAGAAAATGACATGTTCTTTTTTCTCTTCATCAGGACAATGCAACAATTACACATTGTATTATTTTTTGTACTTTTGTTGTTAGTACAGTCAATAGATACTGTTCTTCAGTAAACTACATCCTAGTATGAAACTGGTCCAACTTACAGTTATTATTGTTTGCATACAAAGTGATTCAGTATATTTTATTCGCCTTTTGCAGTTTTATTTTGTATGTATTGCCATTTTTGTTGTGCCATATATATGAGTCAGGAATTGAGTAATCCTTATTGTTAGAAGCAGATAAGAGCTGATGGCCCCCGTTTTGGAGTAATTGACGTCAGAAGACAGTCATAGACTATGACCATTGTCTGGTGGGAGAGCCTTTGCATACGCAATTTGGGTGGAAGTTTTGCAAATCTGGCTAATTTTAGGACGTTAACAGTATGAGTAATGGGACGATTCGCTGCTCGTTAACGGCTTGAAACGTATGGTAGTTTTATATAGAGAAAATTATGTTATAATATCCTCAGTTTTTTTAAAAACAAAATAAACTTACTGTTAGACTGCATCTTTTCAATGCCTGTTAGGGTACAGATGCTGCCAGAAATGTGCTTCACTGAGCTCATAATTGTGGAAAAGTGTAGTTTATGTAATGTTTTCATCCATTTTTACTTCTTTACTATACCGGTTTACTGATTCTCACTGATTCTTGCTGCTACTGGTTCTGTATTACAAATATATTATTCTTATTTACATTATTACATTATAAATTTACATCCTCCTGTTAGTTTCTGCAAGACATTATCTGTACGAGCCAGTTGGCATATGAAATAATCAGCTTTTCCTTTTTGATTTATC
>JACMIJ010001590.1:0-11967 GCA_014805365.1 Koerneria luziae
GCACTTTGCTTAACATTTTACTTTACCTTTTTCTTGCGTACGTTTCTTCAAATTCGTCTGTGTTTCTATGCGAATGTGAGATAGCGAAAGTTTATCGTGATATAGATTTCATCATCTTATGTAATAAGACAAATAAATAAAAAATAAGAGAAGGGCGTATGCTTGGGTATGCGGGAACTATAGTTATTTGGCAGGGTTATAATAGATGTAGCTAGGGCATAACTTTCCATACGCAGGCATACGATACGTTGCTCATTGTCAGCACTCTTCTTCGTGTGTCATGTTTGTTCTTGAAATCCACATTGACTCTTATTGTTAGGCAGTTATAATTTCTTTATATGCTTCATCTCGTAATAACGATTAGATTATGTGTACTATTGGCATACTTGGCTCCGTTATGCACAAATATCCGACTGTTGCGGTATAACGATATCTTATTGTTAGGATTCTTTCCAATTACGCAAATTTTGCAAAAATAATTAAATGTTTTTGCACTAGCAAGCCGTCTCCCAAGCTTTGAAATTGTTATGAACTGTGAACAGTTTGAATACGCTTAGAAAACTGTGGTGACAGTCGGATATTTTGTACAGAACAGAGTCAGATACTCCAATAGTAAGATGACGTGTCGAAACGCGTTGTTCAGCACCATTGTTCGTGTAATTTACTATTGGAATAGCTGACTCCGTTCTGTACAAATATCCGACTGTCATTATATATTCAATTTGTGAGTGTGTTCAAGTTTTCCACAATTCAATGCAGATTCACAAGCTTGTGAAATAACATTGGTTTATGAAAAATTTGAATACTTTGACAAATTTGGGTAATTGGAAAGAAACCTAACAATAAGATACCATTACAAATCGACAGTCGGATATTTGTACAGAACGGAGTCAGGTAAGCCAATAGTATCATGTTTGTTCTTGAAATCCACACTGCCTCTTATTGTCAGGCATAACAATTCTTTCTTTTTTTCATTAATTTCTTGCTTCGTCTTGTAATTATATGTATTCACGTTAACGATTGTTCTGGTCAGGAACCCAACCGACATAGATTTCGTTGGGTGGCATTTCTTTTAGTCTTAAAATAACTTTTTAAAGGCTTATGTTTATAGTTGTGATAACATAGATCTAGACATTGTGAATGAAATATTCCCGGAACAATTAAATGACCGCGGAAAGCATAAACGACAACGTGCAAGACATTTAATATCTATGTTTTTCGATGCTTGGTATTTTTTTCTTGCGATCAAAAGTGCTGTTGGCGTGCTAACCAATCGGGAAAGAAATTTTTACTTGAACATATTTTTTCAAGACGTTCAGATGCTCCTATGGAGGTGACATTCAACGACGCCTTATTTGTATTGTACTGCATCTATGTTCTTCCCCTCTCACTTCTCTATGCCATGGAAGTTTACATTGTTTTCAAGGATAAGAAAGCGTTTAAAACGTCGTTCTACAGATTGTTCTTGATTGGCTCAATAAATGTATGTCTATAAATAATAATGATTGTAGTAATTTATGCGTTGTATGTGAAATATACCTTAGACATTAATGTTATAGTCTTGAGCCAAACAAAATTTTAGTTTACCCAGTTACACTCTGTTATTATTGAATAGCAACCATAACAATAAGATTTGAATATGCGGAGATAGTAGGATATTTGTACAGGACAGAGTCAAGTATTACGATAGTAATGATAGTAATATTATTCATGTTTCAATAGCACAGTTTCCAAACGTTTCTTTAGGATACGTTTCTACAAATAACGAATATCTTCTATCGCATCGAATTCACTCCATTTCTTTCACAATATTTGGCTGATTTAGGCGACTGTGCCATTAACCGGTTGTTCTACGCGTGAGTGTCTTACACAATAAGGAACAAAGCATTTGCATATAAGAGGAGTGAAGTTACTCTCTCGGTTTTGTGTACTCTCTCGCCGGTTAGAGAGGACTGTCTGACCTACGAGAGTGCACGTGGAATCGAGAGAGATCCAAATATTTTATTAACATTATATTGTTTTCAGTGGAACTTTTTTCTTCTCTTCCGCTCTCGAAGTAATGAATTTCTTTGTTGCGCTCAATCGACTGACTTCTATCATGTGGTATTACGGGCACGAAAGGGTAAGGTCAACAAAGTTGGCATGCTCAGGGTGTTTTCCTTACTAAGTGAAAAAAGCCTAAAATAACCCGTCACAGTGTTTGGGTATTTTAGAAAAAAACGCATTTTCTTCAGTGTTGAGCATTTCGTAATCTTATTGAAAAAAATGAGTGTTATTAACACTCAAGCACAAAGGAATGTTTAAAACACTCAAATATGCGGCTTATTTTTCTCTGATTGTGAGCATAACTGACATTACTGCGTAAGGAAGCATCTACTCGGTTTCCAATAACTTGTATACGTGTGGTAACGTTGTAATCAACCACCTGAAAGATAAACATAACATATCATATTTCATACGCTGACAATAATGATTTCACTATAAACTCTTTTTTTGCAGTTATCAGTTTTGTTCTTATTGTTAGAAAGTTTACTATACTTTAAATTACTTTATTTTACAAGTAAATTTTACCTTAAAGGGGCCAGAAACCGTGAGTCCTTGGAGGCAAAGAGCACCAATTCCTTATATAGTTGCCCCCCCCTCACAGAAGTTGCTCTATCTCTCTCTTATACACATAGCTCTGCTAACACAAAATAACGGTTTCTGGCCTCCTTTGACAGTTACGTTTTTAAATATAATTGTTTTTCAGCTCTGGCGATTGCTCATTCCGTTCACTATCTTATCGATGATCGCGATTCCGGCTGGCTACACTTGGATGATTCTGTTGTGTCCGATGTCGTTTGCACTGGATCCGACAGGCAATATCAAGATTTATTTGATCACTATTGATACGACTAAATTTCCTGGCGTACGTTCGCCGTTACGTTATTACTTACTTTATGACATGTAAAACATTATATTTTGACCATCATGCAACAGTTTGAACCCTAACAATAAGAGAAACAGCTGGTTCTTTTGTTTCTAATTGTAAGATTACAATTGTTCAACACCATAAAAGTAGATGCAACGAAGTTAATGGGCATGAATCGAGTATTATCTGGCCGGAATAAGGTAGATTCGGGCCGGTATTTGATAGATCCACCATCCTTAGCTTTCCCAAAATATTTCTTGTTAGGAAACGAGGGATTCCTCTGATTTCATTCAAAAGCTAACCAAACACTGGAAAGTAGCCACCCTTGGAACAATGTAATACTTTCAGTTCAACAAGAACACTTGGCTGCTGGCCATCGAGCTGGCTTCCACCTTTGCCTGCTCGATAATGTACGCGTTCGCGACTTGTTCTATTCAAAAAGGCGGGTCAACAGTGTCCCGGATGGAAATGCGTTTGTTCTACTACGGGGTGGTGCTGGTGATCGTGAATGCGCCGCACTGCATACTCGAGGTATTATTGAAGTAACACGAACTGTTAAGGGCGCGACGCGGGCGCGGCGCGTAGCAACCGAGAACGCGCGTCGCATAAATCGTGAATTCTAATATGCTTACTATAAGCATTCCACAAACCCAACTCAGTATTCCAGTTTTCTTACTCGTCAAGCGGAACACAATACAACCAAAATCATATCTTTAGACACCCTGGAAAGGGTAGCACAGTTCGTAATTTTGGTCAAACAACGGACTGACAATTCGTTTCGCAGCAGTAATAACCAATGTTCGCTTGTTCGGATACTGACGACAGGTGTATCCGATAGCGTAGAGAACTTGAACATTGTTGCCTTCTTTGCGGCTTGTTATATGTAGTTTGTAAAGATATTTACTATTAATATTTAATCAAACATAACGTTATGTGAACGGTCAAATAAGGAACTTCTCTTCACAGCTTTTCACAACCGCGGATATTTGACGCTTCATTTGCATATTTAGACAAAGAGCAAATCAAAAGAACTAACAATAAGATGTAAAGTAAAGCAAAGTTTTACAAAGGCTTCATAGCCTGCGGGACGTTAACCCAAAAATGCCTATATCATCCTAACAATAAGATGATATTGGCATTTTTGGACTGGCGCGAAAACACGAGATTCAAATGCACTTCAGGTGTTACTGTCCTTCTACCGTACTCCCGAAGTCGGTGTCTACGGTGTCTCACAGATTCCCTGGCTACTGGATATGAAAGTCTACGCACCACCGATCTTGCTCTTCCTGTTCAATGGCGAGCTTCGTAAACGTGTTTTTGCCTTACTCAGAAAACCCAATGCCCGTGCAAAAGTAAGTTTGCTCCTTTTCCCAGCTACTGTAGACGCTCAGAGACAAATAGGCGTGAATAGTGAACAGTGTTTAAAACACTCATTTCCTTAAATGCTGAATATTTCGTAATCCCATTGAAAAGAGAGTGTCATAAACCGTCAAGCACTAAAGAGAAACACTGAAAACCTGAGGTCTCTGAGCAGCGCTTTCAAGCTGTTCTTAGATTGCCGAATTAAAATTAGCATATTTTTTTGTTCATTATTTAACTCTATTAGTATAGGGCTCACGAATTTGTCCGATAAGTTAGCAGACACGAATTTGCTGTGATTACACAGTTATTCGGTGTTAAACGTACACAGTGGTACTCAAATATTCCTGCTAACTATGGCAGAAGACATGTATTCGAATTTTGTTATCGGAACAGTTTATTTTGCATTTTCGTGAGTCTAATATTTGTATGCAAATGAAGTAGATCCGACTCTCAAACTTGAACGGAAAACTGTATCTGTTTCAGCAGAAGCACCTGCGCGAAACCACAATCGGGGCTTCTCGAGCCCACAACAGAAGCGTTGTACTTCCGGAGACTTCCAGAAGAGTCACCGAGATCCTACCGAAGCCGCGGCCACGTGTTTGCTGTGCCACCACCGGCAGCGAGATGACCGTTTCGACCTCCAGTACGCTGCACAGCGATTTCCCCCGGCGACTTCCGCCCATTGCAAATGTTCGAGTTGTGCCGAGCAGGCATGTATAGATACTATTGCCTTACCTGACTCCGTTCTGTACAAATATCCGATTGTCGATTTATAATGGTATCTTATTGTTAGGTTTCTTTAGAATAACCCATATTTCTCAAAGTATTCAAATTTTTCACAAACCTATGTCATTTCACAAGCTTGTGAACCTGTACTGAATTGTGAAAAACTTGAATACACTCACAAAATTGAATATATAATAACAGTCGGATATTTGTGCAGAACGGAGTCAGATATTGCAATAGTAGGATGTATAGGACACAATAATATATGTATTAAGGAGTAAAGGCACTTTTATTTTTGTGATATGCCATGCCACTGTTAATGCTTTGGTGATTATGCAAAACTTTCGGTCTTTCACGTCTCGTGAAACACCCAAACAGTGTTTATATCACTACTTGTAAGAACATACATAAGTGTCAGTAGTGAGCTTACTTCTTGTTTGAACATAACTCCCGTGGAGGAGCACCTGTGTTTACGGGCAAAACATTTCTTTTCCCTTTCATATGTACCGTTTGAATTCTTAACTCGGTTTTGTACAAATATCCGACTGTCACAATTTCGTCAATTTTGTGTTCAAATTTTTCGATGTTGGTAGCATGTTGAAAACGGCATAGGCTTTAACTAACTTGTGCATTTGCTAAGAAACATAACAATAAGATATACATCAGCAGTCGAATACTTGCACAGAACGGAGTAGAGTATGCCAATAGTACAATGCAATTGAAGGTCAAGTTTTCTACCATACATAAACGTGTAGTTTTTATAACTTGCCATTGCTGTGTGTCAATGCTTTGTTCAGTATCAGCCACGAAGCATTTACCGTTGAATTCCTGCCGTTGAACATGTAATTATTGGCGTAAAGGAAACCATGGCATTTTTAAAAAATATTTTTATACATATATGACATGTTTTACACTTGAATTTTTATGAAGCTTCTTGAATAAACGTGACAGCATTGCCAATGTCTATGCACAGTGACCACATTTTTGGAAATTGCGGTTTTGCGAAACATCAAATTTGAAAAAAAAAGAAAATTTTAGAAAATTACTCCCGAATCAAGCCCTCATAACCTGCGGGGTGGTCGCGAAAGTGCCGGGACGCTGGAGAAACTCCCGATACAAGTGTATCTGACTGTGCCGAATCTTCATCAAATTGCTCACAAGAGAAGATATTATTATTTGTCTATGTTGGCTTATTGTAGCAAATTTTGGGAAGATACAAGGGACAACCAAGGAAACCCATGGATCTATCATTTCACCCGAAGACGTCGATACAACAAAAAAATAATAAAACTTGCTTATTGTTAGGTCGGCAACAGTCGGATATTTGTACGAAACGGACTCAAATACTACATACTGATGTATGTTGTGTAGACAAGGAAATTCTGAAGTGATGGTGGTAAAAACGTTAATGCAAATGCTGTGAATAAGTGCAATTAGCAGCAAATTGCAGGTATTGATCATTAAGACGAAGATAGATATCGATGTTTTGGGTTGCAAAAAGAAGCTTCACATTGGCGCACGAGGTGTGTCATGTGCTTTGTTTTCAAATGGACATGCCTTTCCATTACTCTTTTAGCTAGATGTCATAGATTGTTTATATCTTTATCACAAGATTGAAAGTCTTCGTTAGTCTTCAACACATATAGAAGATGTGCAGTTCCATGAGTTCCCGAGGTGGGGCTGGCTATATGTGGAACAATATTTTCGCTCGGAGCTTTATTTATTGTTAGTTCACAGAATGTGCATAAAATGTATATGCATGGTTGCGGAAGCAATTTCTACATGTCATAAAACATATCTTGATCAACTAGTGGAACTTCCGCCGGTCTCAAATTTGCATATTCTTTTTGTTTTCGTGTTGAACGCTTTAATAGCTGTATGCAAATGAGGTACGGGAGACTGGCGGAAACAACAGGCTGTGAATAATATGTTCAGTCGTTGAACTATCTTTGCGACTGTGAGAAATCTACAAAAAGGCAGGACATCATTAGGTGATGCAAAATGGCGTTCTCGCTCAACGACGGTCTCTTCATTCTGTACTGGGTCTACATTCCGCCGTTAAACTTCCTCTACGCGCTGCAAGTGTACGTTATCTGCAAGCACAAGCATCTGCACAATTCATCGTTCTACCGGTTATTCGTCGTTGGAGCTGTTAATGTGAGTTACCACACTTGGCCGGTTTCAAAAGACAAGACTGTAGTTCTCCGTACGCTTTATGTAGAACTGTATTTGAATCATTGTAATGGGTAAGAAAACGTGTTGCCACAACACCTTATTTTCGCTGGTATACGGTACCTAATATGTATGTAGTTACAAAGGTTTCATTCTCCATGACAAAGGAACATGCAGATCTTATTGTTAGATCGGCGGAAGTTTCATTGCTTCACTAGGTTATTACAGTGCTTTTCTGGTTCAATGAGTAAATCCTAAAAAATCCTTGAAGTGATTCCTAGATTACCGGTTTACAATTTGCAGTTTTCTCGTTAACTTTTCAAACTCTTTTGTGCTTAGGTGCAAACGAGGTACATTACATATATACCGGTGTTCATGAAGAAATGTGAGATGAAAAATGAAGATACTGTTGCTTTTTTATAGCATAAGGTACAGTATGTTTATTTAGGATGTATTCATGCAAATTGGCAACATGTTTTATCGAATCGAAGTGACACCGTACATATCACCATGGTTCGAGAACGTACATGATGGAATCGGCATACGCTTGTTCTTTGTGTAAGCTTTTTTTGGTTTACCTTTTAAAGCTTATTAAGGATCGAAGCTAATTTACGAGGAGCAACACAAAAAAAAACCCCCGTAATCGTTTCAAGGCTTCAAGGCATACAATGTATGCGAAATTCGGCTTTCTAATTGTAAGAATAACCAATGTGCAAGCTTTTTTCCTATAATACAGGACTTTTTTTTCAGAATGACGTACTATTTCGGAACCGCACAGGAGGTCTTCAACGTATCGGTTGCACTCAACCGAATGACTTCCATTGTTGTCTATGCGAATCACGAACGGGTATGAATACGGTGTTTCATGATTTTATAAAGTTTATTTTTTCAAAATATTTTTTATTATATTATACCTTATTTGTATATAAACAAAAAGGACTCTTAATTATGGACGGAGGTACAAGTAAAATTTCTACCCAGCCGGCGTAAGGACAGTTTGAAAGGTAGTGTGAAGAAGAGTTTTAGGCTGACAAAATTCCAACAACAGTAACTTATTGTTAGTAAAACTGAAAGGCAAATGAACTTTCACTGTTCCACATGTGTTCTAACTGCCTCATGATAGGATAAAAATGTCATTTACAATGGCAAGCAGTGTTTGCTATTATATGTTGGTTCATCTTCAAAACAGCGGGTCAACATGTGTGCTCTTTCTTTGGGCAAGCCGAAATAATTCAGTGGCAGCTTCTCGTGAGGTAGGGAATAAACTACCGGTTTTCAGCTACACATATCTTTTTTGTTGATAGAGTCATGAAATCGCTATTATTGATACAGATGACAATATGTATGTCTTATGAGCTCACTGAATATATTAGTTAGCTTAGCCTGCATTCTTAAGCAAATGCTAGTTTCAGATCTGGCGCCATCTGATTCCACTGGTCGCCATCGCGATGCTGACACTTCCGATGAGCTACTGCTGGATGATCCTCAGTTGCAACTATCCGTCCTTTCTGCCTTCTAACGTCACCGGCGAGATCGTGTACATGGCCAGTGTGGACTGCTCCATGTTTCCCGACGTAAGTGTTTTTATTACTCAAAGAAACCTCGTAACCCTCGAGCAACTTGCAGACCCTGAAATAGGTCTATAAGGTGCTCGAGGGTTTAGAACACTTAATTTACCTGTAATTGGTGAACATGCCGACATTGAGCGAGATAATGCAATGTTTGTTCTCTGCTTCACTGCATACATATATATGCAGGCACATGTGCGCGTTTGCTGTTATTATCGAAAGGGTTTGGCATTCTTAGTATCTCATTGTTAGTATTTACCTCAAATATCCAGTGTTTTAAACACTTTTTTTTTTTACAACATCCAGCTATAACTTCCGTTTCAAGTTCAATCGCAACTCGGTTTTCCTGGTGATCGAAGTGGTCTCTCCGTGCGTGTCCATTGTGATCTACACCTTCACCACCGTCTTCATGAGGGTGCGGGGACTGAAGATCGCGACCGTGGAGAGACGCCTGTTCTACTATGGAATGCTACTGGTGCTGCTGAATATACCGATGGCGGTGCTGGAGGTTAGAGACACTCGTGTTCATTCTCACGCTCACGCTCACTCTTACGCTCATTCTCACGCTCACGCTCACGCTCACTCTCTCTTCATTGTTATTACCAATTCCTTTGAATGTTAAAACAACTACTCTGAATTTTGTTCTAGCAATAATCATTAACATTCCTCGGTGCAGAAGTGTCTCAGTTTCTCAATAGGATAACTAAATACTTCACTCAAAGAAAATAAATGCCTATTGCATTCCAACACCATTAAGTCTTGTTTGAGGCATATTTTATCTTAGCGGTTGGTCAAAGTGTTCAAAATGCATTTCACTCAGATGCTGCTCGCATTCTTCCGCACACCATTGGTGAGTTTCTACGGTATCACGCAAATTCCGTGGGTGCTGGACCTGAAGATCTTCGCACCGCCGATCCTTCTGTACTTGTTCAACGCCGAGATCAGACGACGTGTGTGGAGTTTGATCGAGGGAAACAAGAAGAAGAAACCGAAGAGGAAGACATCCGTGACGATGACTGTTGTTTAGGAAGCGTTGTTGTTTTTTGGAGCTGCATATTGTTAGCTTGAAAATAAAATAAAAATAAAAAAATAAACGGAATTATCATATGATCGACATATCTGAGCTCACCAGAATATACTAACAATAAGAGAACAAGAGCCTTAAATTTTGAATGTTTAAAGGAGTATACTCACTTTTAACGATGCCCGAATACCCTTATGCATGCTGTGAAACATGAATAAATAGGGCATAGTTATGTGTTGTTTTAGCCCATTTTTCGGTGTTTCAAGCGCCATAAACACTCAAATGGCATTTACAACACTAAAGAAGCTACAGAAGTGTCAACCACACCTAGGACAAGCTATGGTTAACCGGGACATACTACTTTAATAAGTGAGTTTACATCTTCTTTAACGGAATTATTTTATTATTGAAATGCTCGACTCAGATAAAAAAAAACCAAACCTCAATTTTTAAGTGTTTACACAGTTTAATGCTTGCGTGTTTATAACACTCATTTTTAATAAGATTTCAAAAAAACTGTTTTCCAATACGGTTTCAAAATAATGAAACAAAACATTTTTTAAGCAATTCAACCCTATTCGAGGTTTTTTTTCTCTGAATAGGGCTGTCGCCACCGACGAGAGATAGAAGAAGGGGGAGGAGAGAAGAAGGGAGACGGAAGATAATGGATCGACGGATGGCTGCTTCTCTGTTTTGATAATATAACATTTCTTATAGCATAAATATCATATTTTATATGTAGTCCTTGCACACACCTAGTAGGAGGGGAAACTATTCTCTGACATAGGTCAAGAAATGGTGACCCGTGAGTTTTTTAGAACACTTCTTTCCTTTCTTGGGTAATAGATTTCTTATGGGTATAATATTTCTTTTTGCTTACTGTTAGTAACATTGTATGGTCTTATTTTTAGCCTTTATAATATTTTATGTGCATAAGCCATTGGTCTTATTTATTATTAGTGCTTGTAACTGTATTGCCGTGCACTCTTCTTATGTTCTTGTTTTCAAACCTTATCCGTTCTTGTACGGACCGTTAGGCGGGAGGGAGGCGCCCCCTTGACAGCCACTAGCACCGTTCGACCACAGGTCATGCGAGCAGGGTATAGCATTATCATAACTACTCCATATGGCTATTATTGTTCTTGTTGTTAATATATTGTATTTATATCGTGCTCTTTAATAGGACTATCAATGTATTGTATTTGTCTCTTATGTTTCTAATTTAGGTCTTTCCAAGTAGAAGCAGCTCGACCGTTCGACCATGTCTTCCGTCTCCCCGGGGACCTCTTCGGGGGCCCTGAGGCAACAAATCGGGTTGGCCAAAAGCCGACTCGAATATTACATCACCAAATACAAGACTGAAATACCAGATCTTATTCCTGATACTCTCTCCTCGGAGGAGTACCGTTCACTTCATATCACTGTTTTCAACATTGTTGAAAAATTAATTCACCATTCATCCTCCATTCAACGTTCACATACAGAGTGGCAAGCACTCATGGATATCAATCCGGAAGAAATACAAGTACATAAGGCATATCTTGCTCAATACGGAGATTATACTCAGATAGTCCACCAAGCTGAACAATATATCAATACGATGAATGAAGTCAAGCAACAGCTGGGACAAAAGTTGCAGGAAATGCAAGACAATTCCCCGAATAATGCAAGTAATCCTCCTCCTCAAAATAATTCCACTCAGATAGGACAGATAGCTCAAAATCTGAACAACATGAGTTTTAATCAAGGTTCACCTCCTCCAACGTCTCCCATTCTTATGCCTTCTGCACAGAATATTATGGAAATGATCTTACAGAAACTTCAACAGCCTAATGTATCTCCACAACCACTGAGTCAGCTCAGTCATCTTCCAAAAGTTGACATAAAGCCCTTTGAGGGTGATCCAATGACATGGACTGCTTTCTGGCAGCCCTATGAAGAAATGGTACATAAGACACACATTAACTCAATTAAATTCGCGTATCTCAAGGGTCTTCTAAAGGGTAAAGCACTTGAGTTGATTGATGGTATCGCGCTTTCAAACGATAATTACAATGTTGTCATCGATTTACTGAAGGATGAGTATGGTAATCCCGACATACTCATCACGAAACTCAAAGCAGAGTTACTATTAGGCTCACGAAAATGCAAAATACATCGTTCCGATAGCAACAAAAGAATACATGTTCTCGCTAATAGTCAAC
>JACMIJ010001591.1:0-11963 GCA_014805365.1 Koerneria luziae
AGTGGCGGGTCAATAAAACATTCGCTATGAACACATTTTTTACGAATGAAATGACGGTTTCCGGCCCCCTTTAAGATAACTATATTAGCGTTAGCTTCTTAAGTTTTTCAAGCTTGAACATTTATTAGTGAAGCAAAGTTGGAATGAACGTACAAAGGGAAAAACTGCTGCAAAGAACATTTTACTAATTTATAACTACTATATAATAGAAACCATTATGCTATTTGTAAGTTGACGTATATGCATCCAGTGATGCACATCACAGTTTTAGTAAGGATGCAGCATCATTTAATGTTATGGCATAACTGTGTCATCCTCAGAGACTATTCTTGCGAAACGCTTGTTTATGCATAATAGACACATTTCGGATGTCTTCTGTGACAAATCATGTGTTAACGGCTCATATACAGGTCCGCACAACATTTCTGAAATAAGTGAGCCACTACGCGTTTCTCTGTTAGAAGAATCCTGACTTATTGTATATGTATGTAAATATGTGTAATATTTATACTCCGCATAGCAATGTATGAGATCGCTGGAGATCTACAATAGGAATGCATGGCTAACCATTTCACAACTTTCCTAAGAATAAGATATTCACTAAAACTTTGCACGCCTAATTGCAAGTATTTCTGGCCAGAAAGTTGTGACTCACCAATCCTACAACTAGGTCTCATAAGGGTGTACACGTGAGATACACATCCTTGAGTGGGTACGTCTAGCTGGTACGTTTCGGAACACCTACATATAGAACACTTTCGAACCGAGTGCACCTCTTGACCTGCTTGTTTTGAACTTGCATAGCTCGGAGCCCCTCCTCAGCTTGGACCACAACTTTTTACAACATACGTTACAATTTGTACTTATAATTACTTACCATTATAAAAATTCTTGGAAATAACCAGCCGCCGTAGTAATAGTACTATTTTTCAAGAGAAAGGAAAATAGTGCTCTTTCTTACTCCGATAGAACATCTTTCCTTGGATCTTCATTCAATAAGCTTCCTCTGGCACCAATGTCTTATTGTTAGTTCACAAAAATTGCAACTTGCAAAGAATTGAACTGCTTCATAGAATCGGAATTTTTCTTCTTTCACTTCAAAAATGGTGTTATTACTACGGCGGCAAGGCTTTGGCATATCAACTCGTCGATGAACTCTTTTGCCTGAACACCGAACACGTTGGTCATGCGCGCTGTGCACTTGAGAGCCAATCCAACCACTTTTTGTATGTCCACCATCTCTTCCATGTCCGCGCCCCTGATGTTCACATTATGGGACACGTAAACTTCTTTTTTACTTTCCAGTTACTAGTAGCCGCGTTCTGTGGAGTAGAGAACGCGTACGAAGAAGCTGCTTGGCGGTTTAGATGCTAACAATGAGGACAGACGAATGCTATTCACATTACTTAAGTTCAGACAGTGCAACTTCCGCCGGTTGCAAAATTTGCATGTTATAGTGAGCGAAGTTTTTGTTATTGAATACTGTACTCCGGCGGAGGCAACATGCACTGTATAATACACTTTTTACAGCTTACCTTACAATTAGGGTTTGTTATTCTTTTTGTCTGGCTTATTATATTGGTTATGTGTATCGGTTTCGTGTTACAGTTTTTTAAAACTAAATTCCCTGTTCAGCAGTAGCAACTTTTTAAACATATGTTCTTAACACTCAAATTTGGATATCTTATTACAAAGTTTGAAAGATTTAGAATGGCAGAAATTAGATGTGTCACAGTCGATTATATCATTTCCGCGTCTTCAATCATTCTTGTTCACACCTTTCATCATGTTCCGTTACGGGCGCTTCAGCAAACGATTTCCGGTACAACCAAAAAATATTCTCTCGCTCACTCTATCGTGTTGTGTGATGTTGCGAACAGAAAATGCACGAGTATAGGCAAGGATGAAAAAACAGTCAGGCTGTTGACCGTATGTACAAGCAAATCAATTTAGCTTAATCGATGTAAAACAAGAGTTCATGGTTGTTGTCTTGCTTGAAAAAGATACAACGCACTTATAAACTAACACCAAAGTAGACACCATCGCATTACTCACACTAAATTGCATTGTTCTCACTGTTCAATCAGAGTCCTAGCATGTGCTTACTCACGAATCTTTCGAAACATCTGCTTATCCAGCATCAACATGCATGTTCAGGTGCTACCACCATTCACCCCCTAAACTGCCTCGCGGATATTGGCTAATAACTGATTGCAGTTTGTTAGCTGGTATGACAAACATCGCTGTAGATCTCCGATAGGAATGCATGTTTGATCCCAGTGAAAATACCGTTCGCACGTAATAACACATTGGACCACCCTGTGGACTATCAATGCGGATACTTTATGTAAGCTACATGTTGCTTTACATTTTTTATTGTTAGTGTACCTTTAAAATGAGCCTCAAGTAACTCTAAATAATGCTTGAGTGTTTAAAACACCCATTTTCTTTCAGTGTTAAGTGTTTCATTACCTTACTGAAATGATGAGTGTCATAAACATTCAAACACTAATTGTAAGGAGTGTATGAAACACTCAAAAATTAAGATTGATTGTGTGCCTGCGCAAGAAAGTTCAGTCCAGAAAGAGACCATTGTCCATGTTCTCTGTCCTCCTAGACATCTGGCCGTCTCCCGAGGCTATCATGTTTACCCTTACTTGTACCTTTCTGCTGTACCTGTTAGCTTCACCTTCATGCACAAATAAGGGAACGGCACGTGTATTGTTCACGCTGACATTTGACAGAGATCAAGCCGGGCTCGAATGTACTGTAAGATCCTGGTGAAGATTGTACCCGATGTTGTTGGTCTGCTTGATCTCTCTCTTATGGATAACACCTGAATTGGTCCGTGGTACAGAACGACTAAGGTGGGAATAAACCCATACCGTACTGTATCGTCATAGTTTTTGGTTATCAACAGTATTGTGACAAACATTTCTCTTGTAATTCAACACATACATACAGGATCATAGAAACACAGTGTTTCGTGATAATCTACCTAATTCGCATACAAAAATAAAATTATTTGAAAAGTAAACAGAAAAACTGCAAATTTTAAACTGGTGATGTAAGGCTACGTAGCTTCAAAACACTATGAGAAACAGAAGCAGATATTCTTCAATATCCGGGTCTCTATCGTCCCTCTGACCAAAAACCTGTGATTCATCATTGCACTCAACTACCTACACGTGTTTGATCAGCATGAACCTCATTGGGATACAATTGTGAAATAATGAGACCACCGTAAAAATGAGAGAGCAGGGGATTTCCAGTCTGCAGACAATCCACGATTGGTGCTTATTTTTACATTATTGCATTTAAGAGGTAATTGTTTGTTATACTTTTCATGTAAGTAGTTCTTAATATTACAGGTTATCGTCTTATTGTTAGGAAACAGCAAAAAATTGTTCTGTCAAAATTGCAACTTCTTAAAGATGCGAAACCTTTCTTGTTGTTTTTTCTTACTGCCAATTGAAACTTAACTTGAAGCTTGAAGTAGCTTGAGCCCTCTAACAAACATCAATCACTGAAAAAGTCTGACTGTTCAGTTCACAAATTGCTCAGAACTTTTGCTTATAACTTCCTCTCCACTGTTAGCGTATGTTTATCATAGAACACCCCCCTATGTTTATTTTCAACTTGCGCCCTCGAACACCGAATTAAAAATAGTGTAAATTGTGTGCGGCCGAAAAGTAAACGATTCATTTGTTTGGGACTTCCGGTATTTACCGGCTGCCCACCCGCTCTCACGTGTGCCCGCATGCCAATCTCACTCATCCAGACGTCGCGGACCATCAAATTCTCCCCGATGGTTTGCCCCCACACAGAAAGAATAGAAGGTCACGCCCACTCCTACCGGGTCGACCCACAACCCACAAGTCAACTTTATGAAGCGTGGCGATGATGAATTCCTAAGAAAGATTCATTTCCTCTTATCATCAAGATGTGATTCAGAGAGGACAATCTTTGACTCAACCCACAACCCACAACTCGTTAACGTTTGATGTGATTGAGTATGCTTATTGTTAGACAGACTTGGACCACATAAACAGCTGATGTTTGTGCGTTGATTGAATACTCGGCCCACAATGCACTACATTTGGTGCCTTACTGCCCAAAAGATAAGTAAATCATTGCCATATGAACTGTATCCAGTTGTTCTTTGCTACCTTAGCAAAAGAAACAACGACTGTGTCCACTCACATGTTGATCACTTGTTAGCAGCTGGTAAATACACGTGGAGATAAGCTGAAAAGTGGGAGGATGGTCAATAGAACAATGTTAACAGAGAGATACGGTATGTGATATCATTATTCTTGGAAGATCAGGCTCGTGCGATCGTGTGTATTTCTGTATTCGTATACATCGTAGTGTTAAGGTTGCTTATATCTATTTGAACGAGCAAAGTATAAAAATATAAAATAGCCAGACATGTATGAAAGAAGCCTAGAGTATAGCAAACCCATACTGACTACACGCAACAAACTACGCTCTAAGAAATAATGTTCAAGAACTTTTTGAAGTAAGTACTAACAACAAGATTTTGTAATATTCTCCAATACGACACTCATCAATACAATAGTAAACACATGTTTACGAAAGAGAAACACATTAGAACAACTAATCACTCCACTTCACGGTTGAACTAAAAAAGAAACTGATAGCAACGGTGAGCTAAGCAGAACCAGTTATTTTGTCATATGCTGTTTATCAATGCACGGACACATGCATTCCTTTCGTGATATTGTGATAACTTAAGGATTACAATAGTCACCTTAACAAAAACGTTAACCATTAAGCTACTTTACTGTTTCAGCGTGTTGGCACTTGTTTACTGTGCTTTGGTGCGTAAACCCGTGATGATGTCTAGAGACTTCCTTATTGTACAGTTTTATTGCTTCGAAGAGCATGCGATAGGTCAATTTACCCCAAGTCCCGGACGAAAAACACGCTGGCGCCAGGAAAAGTATTATATAAGCAACCAAAGCATCAACAATTACATTCCGCATTGTTCTGTCACAGTACGTACTACCTCCAGTCTTATTGTTAGGTTTACCGGATGGCAGAAATGTAGGGTTTTCAGGTTGTTAATATACATATTGTTGTTATCGGGTATCTTATAGATCATCTTAACTGATACAATAGTTTGCACGAAGAACATGTGCACCCCTTCAACCGTGTAATTATTTACATGGATTACTCGTGAAACGTGATGCTTCGAAAACTGCAACATTATTCGATAACTCCTTTTTTTCTTGTTAAACTGCTTGCTAGAAATACTTACAATTAGCCTCCTAACAATCAGTTACATGTTTGCTGTTCTTGACAACTAGGCAGATTACTTAGCCTCTATCTTAACTGTTCTTCTTAACTCTATATGAACTCTTTATTCTGAAATACACCCAGCCGTATAATATGGCTTTTGCAGACACACACACCTTACACTTAGCTATTGTAATATGTTTATTGGCTAACAAAACATTAACAATAAGTAAAGTAAAGTTCTCCCGAATCAAAGCCTACTCGCCTGCGGGTGGTCCCGAAGAGGCCGGGAGGTGTTCAGCGGTTTTCTTCCCCATTCCTGACGCACCACATCCATTCCACTAAAGAATGTCCAGGACTTTCCCTGGTCGCAGATATCAAGTTCACAAATGATGCCCCGATGACACACCCTCAAACCCTTTTGTTACTGATTTTTTCGTTTCCCGCCCACCGAAAATTTGAATTTTAGCCCGGGTTAGTGCGTCACTCGACCCGCCACACCCTCAGTATAAAAGTGCTGGAAAGCGAGAGAGATATTAGCCGTGCTAACAATAAGCGAGGCTGACACCTACAGTACGCCAGGCAATGCTGGGTTACTGTAATTTGTTGCCTTGTTGCGAGAACAAAACCATTGCTGGCCTGATGTTTTATGTTCTTCTGTAATAATACAAGAATGGTATCGTTTCCCAACTATTGTTTAGTGTGCATACCCTATTGGCAATAATTCGTTTATACTAATTGTAAGATGGTTTTCAAGAATACTTGAGAGCACAGGAACCATGTTGTCACTCCATCACACATACACCAGATGTAGTCTCTATTCTCTGTTCACGGATAATATTTGAATGGATTTCTGGCCTCGTGTTCCAGATCCACTTTTCCTTTCATTGGAGTGTTGTTGTGGTTGCGATTTCATTGCTCGAAAAGATCTGCGCCTTCCTCTTCTTTGCTATAAAGCGTAAACGGAACGCTTCCTTGAGCCCGTGTGATGCGCACTTTTCAAATTTTTTTGTGTTTGTATGCAAATCAGGAACACTTTGGAAAAATTTTAGGCAGGTGAATCCCACCCGAAACCGGCCGGTCCCTGGCTCCTGGCACAAAGTGTTCCTGGCACATCAGGAACTCCCGTTGAGAAATCCCTCTGAGAAACTTTAGCTTTACCTTTATCTTGTATGCAAATGAGGTAAATTAGACAATAGGTCATGAACTGCTGTGATGCGTTGATATTGTTACGGTACATTCCATCCCATCATACCACTATGATTTGTTTCTCTAGACGGGGACCGTTTTTACACTTTTAGTTCACGAATCTTTGGCTGATCTCGAACTTCTTCTTCGCATCTCATGAAGACCGAATAAAAATACAAATCAATCGTGTTGTTGTCAATTATAATCATGTGCTACTATTGATAGAGACAATCTGGTCATTTGTGGAATTCCTTTCTTTGGTTGGTTCGAAGTCTTGGTTTCATATAACTTACTATACGTTTCATATTGAATATCGTGAAGTACTTACAATTAGTAGTTTTCCACTTACCGTCACCATTTTTGAACAATTTTTGAGGAATGCCGATTGCCTACCACAAAACAACTTCTCGTTAGGATCTTCTTATTCCACGTTGGTATTCTTTAAGACTTCTAAGAACGTGCACTAATTGTAAGATATTCTGACCTTGCCATAGAGAGTTTTCCTTATGATGTCTAATATTGTATGTAAGTATTTATACTTCTTCCAGCAATAAAAAGACATTCAAGGGAATATCTTCCCGCCTGTCATTGTTATTCTGTCATTGTCAGTTGTCTCTGTCACGGTTCTTTTGCGCCTTTTTTGTTCGCCTGCAGTTGCATTGTTTGATGGGAGAGACAGTGTGTGTGTGAATGTCTTGGAAATGATCACCGCGACAATTCTGCCCCCGGGCATGTTTTGCTTTCTCTAGTCATTGTATTATAACTTTATGTTTTAACGTAATACTGTTTACTTTACTTGACAATTGAAAGTTAGGCAGTTTATCAATACATGCGCTTCTTTCCTAACGAGAGAATTGAAACAACTCGACGTCCAAATGCTCCGCTATCTCACGTTCGTAATGTTTTGGAAGGATGCTGCATAGAGTTTAAAAGTTTTTCAATTTAAAATTAGTTTATTTCTTTGTTCATTTTTAGATTCATGTATAGATTCTTTAGATTGAAATGAAGAACATTAGACAGGCGAAAATGGAATGCTGCGAATAACTTAAAAATCTTACAATTAGTAGTCAGAACACAACGAACCATGCAAGAACAATACAAAACATTGACAACGATCTTTTGGTCTGTGCTGGTGTAATTTTCGGGAGAGTGTATTTTAGCCAGCAAAACAATACATAGTTCCTTCCCATCACTTGGCTTGTCACTGTCATGATCGTAAATTATCAATTACATCTTACCAATCAATTTGTGGTTTAAAACAAACTAAAGATCTACTTTCACGTGGTACTTTGTGCGTTACCTACACAAATTTGCACATTGTTGGGTATCACTAGCAATAAGTTAATGCCCAAGGGTTGTTAACCTTAGCTACAAGCATACTTGTGTTCCCGCACTAACAGTTAGCGTGCTAGTTGTCTTTCTAGACTAACTGCTAACTACTAGCTAGACAAGAATGAGTAACGGGTAGGGATGGCACATTTCTTGTATGGCAAACCGGATTCGGCTGTGCGTGTGTATGTATGTGTATTGTTTTCACGCTTCTCGCTGCCTCGTTAGTGTTTTTACTTTTTTTGAGTGTATTCTCATGTTTTCCGAGAAACATAGCATGAATGAAGAAGAATGTACAAAACTTGCACATACTGCTAAAAGAGGGGAGAGGGTTCCCTTTAACTGATTACTAACAATAAGATTGTGTTGTCCATGTCGTTGACACTATAAAACACTTGCAAAGACGAACTGTCATACTACATTAAGTTCTAATCTAATACATTCCTCCTTTTCTCCTGTAGAGGCATATCTTGTTGTTGTCGTTTTGAACTTTGTGCTGATGGTCTTGTCAACGCTGGATGTAAGACAATCAAAATATAAATAGGTAGTGTTTTCAAATGTACTAATTATTTAAGAAAACTTACAACTGTGACTTGTAACATATGCCTTATGTTTTCTAACAGGAAATTGCGTTTGACTGTCACAGTCCAAACATCATCTTTTCCTTTCGCCATTGTCTTTTCTCCTTTTTTCTGCCACCGTTCTGTTCTGACTGGCGTATTATAAGACCATTATTGGTCAAATTCGACCAGAGTCAAATCTTTCCTGTATCGGACGCATGTCTTTACTTACATTGTCTAGAATACTATAGTAGTAAGTATTCTGACGAGCTTGAAGCAAAACATGCTTATTGTTAGACTTATTGAGTACTGTAGTGTGTTAAGATGCTAAGGTTTACGTCTACATGTGTATGCTATGCTGTCTACCGTTCCCTGTTCATTGTTACCCCTCATACCTTAGCAAATGTCGGCATTGTACTCTGGACGACCTTATGGGAAGAAGTGCTTGTTAGATGTGTTTTGTATGCTCTTCCGAGGTCACCGTTTTATCCAACCAGTTGTTGCATCGCGCACTTTTCTCCGTGTATTTGTTGTCTGGAGGGACGGATGTGATATTCCAAGTTATGGCTTATTTAGAGCTCCTGTTCCACATTGTCACGTAATACTCCGCAATTCTCGATACTAATCCGCTACTTGCGAGTCTTTATAGTATGTTGTTATTGTAGAATGTCGCGATAAATGTGTTGGTAAATGTTTATTTAAAGGAGACCGGGAACCGTTATTTCATTCGTAAAATGTGTTCATAAGGAGTGTTTTACGGACCTTCCACTTTGTGCTCAGGGAATACTCATAAGCAGATTCCTCGGTAAACTGACCTCTCCACTTTTAAATTCCTGATGTGGCCCTAACATTACTGGCTGCAGGCGAAATGCCGTGATGCGAGAAAACTTTATTTTGCTTTGCTTACTGTTCCTCTGCTGCTACACATATATTACTGTAGGAAGTTATTGCCATGGCAATCGTCCTTCCCTGCTGTCATTTTGCCTGTCCTGAATTTTCCAAGCAAACGATAGGTGCAGTAGGAAGTTTTTTAAGTGACTCGTAAATGGTATGTGGCAACACAAATCTGCCCTTTTACGGTTGTTCTTTTATTTTATGGATTTACAATCGTTGCAAGAGATGTGAGAAGTTCTGTGAACGTTGTGCTGTGATTCTTTTCTTCCAGTTAATAGATTTAATTTCTGGTCTTTCAACTTTTCACTTACTTTTTAACAGATACGTTGGTCTTTCTAAAGCTTCCATTCCAGCATTCCTCTTTCGTCTCCAAGATAATAGTTCTCGTTATCCTAAGAAGGGCAAGGGCAGGAAGAAAGCTGCAAAAGGAACAAAGGGCAGGGGAAAGCGACAGTCACCTTTGGCATTGAGATCTCATGTAATACAATGCATAACAATAAGATCTGTTGCTGTTATCTTTTTAAACGAAAAGGACTCCGATCAAGAGAAAACCCCATGATGTGTGGTTCATATTGTATGTGGAACACGCATCTGATATGTAGAATTTTATACTGTACTCATATAGTTTTAATGTAACAAGTATACGGTAAGGAAATTTGCATATTTGGAAAGCACGGTTTTGTGTAATATGAGTAGTATTCAACTTTCCGGCCTCTTGATCGTTCTTTGCACTTTCCATGTTCCGTGCAAACGGTATGTCAACACAGGAAATCATTGAAAGCTAAATGACTTCTGCCGCTTCCTGAAAATGTCTTCGTTTTTACCGTTTCACTGTTAATGTTGTAAGTATATGTATAATATGTTTATAAGATGATGTAAGTTGTTGTGTATTTCTGCAAGCTGACATGTACAAGGAAGCATTACAGCGAAACCCATGTCCTTGTCTTATTGTTAGTACCACCTCGAGTCGTTCTACGAACAAGTTTTCCAAAAAAAGTCTTCGGGAGTCGGTCACGTTGTCGTGGTTCACTCTCTCGACCCGTAGGAGGTCCCACGCACCGTTTCTCTCTCTTTCTCTGCGCTCTCCACTCTCTCGTATCTCTCCTCGCCCTCTTCGTACTATATACCCTGAGGTGATCCCGACTCGAAAGAGGAGGAACACCAAATGAGGGTACGCTGTCGGGGCTGCACAATCTTGTTGTTATTGAGCTAGATTTGTTAATACTATTTTGTTTCTTGTTTATACTTGTTTATACTTATACTATAGCAATAATATCTCTCTCTTATTGTTATAGTATAAGGATAAAGCTAAAGCTTTAGCCTTGGCTTTAGCTTTATACTAATACTATAACAATAAGATAGAAAATACCTGGTATTCTTGGATCATCTTCCTGTTATCACCTTACACACCAGTCTGTTCAATGTTCTTTGACTTCCATATACTGTAACGTTGTAAATATCGCACGTTCGATCGTAGATTTATGCTGTTAAATATTGTTAATCTTGCACATTATTTTCTGCTCGGATGTCAAAGATGTGTTTCTAAACAATTATAGCGAATTTAACGTAATAAAAGTAAGCCGATTCTCCAATCTTACCGTATTCTTGTTCAGAGATGGTAAAAATATCGCCGTCTCCCCTGAAGTCACCGGAGAACTCATTCGTTCTGCCACCGACAGCTCCGCCTGATCTGGTCAAGATCCATCCGATGGAATCCTCCAAGCTGTTCCCATCCGTCCGATTGTTCTTCGCTGTTATCCTGTGCCTGTGCTTTGTCTCATTGGCAGTCGCAACATCGAATTTATCCGTATCGATGGTCTGTATGATACGGAAGCACAATATTACGATAGAGGACCGTGGCAATTGCTCAAGGTGAGAAATAATATACTACATTATTGATCATACAGCCTTCTTTTAACGTTAGGAACGTGTTGAAATAACAAGTAATCTTTAATTAAACTCAATATGAAGAAATAAGTGTAGTCGCAACAGTATTGTTTTTTGAGACAGATCATTTCTTTGCTTTCCTTTGTTTGTGGTGCAGATTTGTAAGTAACAATGACATTTTCAATGTTTCTGTTACTTTAGAACATCTACGGAAGATGTTGAGATCATGCCATGCTCACAGAAAAATCGCGTTGACTGGAGTCCGACCGAACAAGGTTAGTTTTGGCGTATTATCACTTCTATCAATTTTACAACTTATCTACTGTATTCCTGGTATTATAATAAGAGTACAATTGCAATTGAAGCTTCATCATACAATACAATACAAGTCTACTTCAACAAGATACGTCATATCAGTTTGACTAAAAGCTCATTTTCAGCGCTTTCCTTGTCCTTACCCGTTTGTCTCAAAATTTCTGGTGTTTGTGCTCTCTCGCTAGATCCTAGTCTGCTAAATCTTTGAAGGTGTCTCTTATGGTACGATCGTGACCAATTCCTGTACACAGAACCAACTCGCAGTCTTCTTCGAAACCCCAATAAGGCGTTCGTCGTATGAGTAACCACTACTCTTGATGCGCACAAGTAGTCCTTAGGCTGCACGCAAACCAGGAGTTGTTATTTTTTTCGTCGGACACCACGTATGCGTGTCCGCTACGCGCGCGTAAGTGCCGGCGGTCACTGCTGGTTCGGTGAGTCAGAGTCAACAACGGTACGGCGATTAGTATCCTTTTGCGGGGTGGGTGCGGACAGTAGGACAAATTGACTTTTTGAACTTGTTGCCTC
>JACMIJ010001592.1:0-11959 GCA_014805365.1 Koerneria luziae
AGCCAATGATAACGTTTGAAATTTTCAGGGCTACTCATCGTCATCATTTTTCGGTAATTATTTAATGCACTGTATACTGTAGCTTACAAACCAACTACTTCCACCATATGCTGTTGATATAATCGACTCCGTTCTGTGCAAATATCCAACTGACACTTTGTAATCATATCTTATCGTTAACTTTCCTTCCAATTGCACAAATTTGCCAAAGTGTTCAACTTTTTTGCAATTGTACACTATTTCCCAAGTTTGTGAACATGCTATGAATTGTAAAAAATTTAAGCACATTTACAAAACTGAAAATATAGCGACGATCAATCGGATATTTGCACAGAACGACGTCAGATATGAAAATAGTAGACGTATAGGTGCAGCCTACCGTTTCATCAAATTCTACCTAGCCTTTGCAACTCTGCTAGTGGCTTCCTAGTCACTCACTTAGCCGTTGAAGTGGTTTCTATTATCTTTAAGTAATCGAGTTATAATAATTGTTTTATATCATTGTGTTCAGAATTAGATAGATCTAGGATAATCCCGTATTTGTGTCGAAGATGGAGTATGTTCGTAGTATGCGCATTGTGCTTTCGAACGATGCGCTTACTAGTGTGGCTATTTCTTCAAGTCTTATTGTTATGGGCTTGCCTCATCGCACAAATTTGTGGGACGCAAAAATCACAAGTGCGTAAGGCCATATTTCTGTCAGTATGCAATCAATCGATATAAATTTTGGTATTTGATCCTAAATCGAGCATAACTCGAGACCCATTAGAGTCGTATATTCCTGTAGATTGACATGCCTGACGCCTTTCTGTACAAATATCCGACTGTCGTTGTGCACTCAAATCTTATTGTTATCCCCCATTACACAAAATTTCCCCCATTACACAAAATTTATATTAAATACGATTTTTCTTTACAACTTTGTGAAGTTATAAAAGTTGTGAGGAGTTGTGGGAAACAGGGATGACAAAGTTGCTAGTGTAGCGAAATTTGGGTATTTGCACAGAACGTAGTCTGATATTCCAATAGAAAATGGTTCCTTCTTTTTTTTCGCCAAGGGACCACCCTTGAAAACGAGGTAGATCGCATTGCACTTGCTAAATATTTCAGTGCGCATGTCTGATTGTGTGTAATGTTTGGGCCAAGACCATAAAGGGTTGTTCAACAAACTTTCAGAATGTTTTGCCCCATTTAGGGTTTGCTCCCAAAACAACGACTGCAGTTTTGATTATTAGAGTTTTTTTCTGAAGTTTACAGAACCTGCGGTAATAAGCTTACATTTGGAACTGACTGTTCACTATTGGAATATCTGACTCCATTCTGTGCGAATATTCACAGCAAACACAATGAACCCGTACAATTGGCTAGTCCCGAATCTTATCAGTTCAATCATTCACATCAACTTAAAGGTGGCCAGAAACCGTTGTTTTGTGTTAGCAGAAATGCGTGTATAAGAGACCCGCAACTTCTGTGAGCGGGGCAAGTATATAAGCAAATGGTGCTTTTTGCCTCCGAAGATTCAAGGTTTCCGGCTCCCTTTAAACAATGGCTACCAGATTCCAACTGCGGAACAAAGACGTATCTCCTCTGTATTTGTTATCTTCTCTCGTACATATCAATGGATGTCTGTTCCTGTTCCCGGTGCATGGAAGGCCATCATCAGCATTTCCACCGTTCCTTGTAATTAGAAACTGGAGCGAACGACGAGTTCATCGTCCATACAACTGCGTCTACACCGCACACTTATCGATCAATGGTCTCAAATATGCATATGTGAAAACAATGAATGCAATGTATTTATTAAAAAATTGGGTAAAGTATTATATCGTGATAAGTTTATGATAAGTTTATCGCAGAATCGACGTCTTCTTAAAAATGACCTGCTGGTGGTGGTAGATCCAAGGGTTCCCTCGGTTGTCCCTTGGTAGTCGTATCCTCCCACCATTCGCTATTCGGTGCTACACGATGGAGCCACACCAACGGCTTCTACCATCGGAGTATTATATATGACATAAAAAAAGCTACCGTTTGTTAGAGCGAAAGAGTTAGCCGGTTTCGGCCTCTATAGTCCTTTGTTCTTCCGCTGAATCACTTTAACCTATTCGTACGCAAATGAGGCATACACTAGCATAATGTACACTCTTCCATATATGCGAAAACAAAACAAAGGTTGCATTTTTGTCACGCGTGAGGAATCAATTGTTTTAGTGAACTTGAATAGTAGGTTTATTGTTAGCGTCAATAATCAAACTTTGTGTTTGCGATATCTCCAAACGCATATGTTGTGACTAGAAAGGCGTTCACTAAACGCCGAGCCTGCGATTAGTTGTGCGTGTCGAAAGAACATCATACTCCGCAGGAGCATTAGTGTTTCAGCCGAAATAGATAACAAACATGTCGTTCGTACTTGCTCTCTTCTGTATTTTTATACGTGTCGCAACGTTTTGAATTCGTTGAACTCCTCGCTCCAGAGTCTCGATTTTTTTGAAGCATGGTTTCATGATTATTTAGTAATAACGATTAACAAGAGCAAATACAAACTTATTGTGAACTATGGATACTATTGGCTTACCTGACTCCGTTCTGTTCAAATATCCGACTGTCACTGTATGATCAAATCTTATTGTTAGGATTCTTCCCGATTACACAAATTTGCGAAAGTATTAAAAGTTTTCGAAATCCTGTGCCGTCTCCCAAGATTTGAAAGTGTAATAAGCTGTGAACAGTTTCAATACGCTTATGAAACTGACTATATAGCGACAGTCGGATATTTGTACAGAACGGAGTCAAGTATATCCCAACAGTACTTATTGTTAGCAAAGTGAGGTTAGTCGGCTTCAGTCTAATCGGCTTAGGTTGGTCTAGGCCGGTACCACATCCAACACTAGATCGTGTGACCAGCTGACTTCGTCTGAGGTCACTTTCATTTTGTTTTCGCATAAATATATTATGATTATCTTTGAATGAAGTAACCTGTTGTGGAACGTTACGTAATTTTGTGTGCATTCCGCGTTCCTTAATTTTTTGTGTTTCACATCACATGGATGCGTTTCATAGTGCAACGTTATCTGAAAGATTTTTCTTCTTCGTGGAACACCTTCCCAGACGTTCGTTTTTTCTACGGAAAAATAGTTGTTTTCCACGGGTAATTCAAACTAAGGCGCCTATCAATGATCCACACAATCCACCCCCGTAAAACCTTAGAACCCTATAGGAAACAAGAAAACGTCGACATCTTTGCTTGTTAATCGAAAGCGTTTCTAATGTTTGTGTTCGACAGCTCATTGTTGTCGTATCACACCACAATTATACATGCAATTCTGCTAACACAAAACAACGGTTGCGCAGCTCCTGTACTCAGAGAAAAATAACGCTCAAATAAGCCTGAAATTTGTTTGCGAGTTTATAACCTTCATTTTTTTCAGCGTTAAGTATTTCGCAATCCCGTTCAAAAAATGATGGTTTATAACACAGCAGCAGTAAAACAGTGAATAAAACCAACAAATTTGAGGGATTTTTTTCTGTGAATAGCTCGCAGCAGAAAACGTCAACATCTGTAATCCGTCACAAGCAACGTACTATGTGTCGTAAACTGCGGCTTCTTGTTCACGAACACTTTTCTCTCTTGGAAAGAGGCACTACAACAGACGATGAGGCTAAGAAGAACCATTACTAGTCATCCGAAAAAAAATGTACTCTGGATGAATAGTCATAACTTTTCACCTAGCACATGCAAGCCGTGCAACTTTTGTGCTTCACAGAGAATTACAAATGCGTGTGTTAATAGCGATGCGTACGCAGTTCAGTTCCTCGTACATACACTTTAAAAAAATATCATACAATAGAGAAAACTAAACGTCAGGCTACTTTAGTCTTGTTGCTAAAGAAGGTATAAAATCACTTTTTAAAGTACTATGTCCCGTTGACCATAGCTTGCCATAGGTGTGGTTGACACTTCTGTAGCTTGTCTAGTGATATAGATGCCAATTTGGTGTTTTATGAGTCTTGAAATACAGAAAATCGCTAAAAAAAAAAGGCATGTAACTATGCCCTATTTATTCATGTTTCACAACAAATATAAGACTACTCGGTCATTGTAAAAAAGTGCGTTCACTCCTTCTCTAACAATAAGAAAAGAAATACAATAGAGGTAACTAAACTTCACGCTACTTTAGTCTTGTTGTTAATAGTGTATATGTTGGTCACATATCACATATCGCAACATGTTGTTTCCGGAGGTCTACAGTATCTACTCAGAGAAAATAAGCATCGAGTTTTGATTGTTTTAAACACTATTTAGTGCTTGAGTGTTTATAACACTTATTTTTCAATATGATTGCGCAGGCGTAAGCTGTGATTTTGTAGGTTTACGAATGAATTTTGTAAGAAAATAGATTTTTATAAGACGACCGACACAATTGTTAATTCAGGGAACGAGATACGACCCTGTGAATATAAAATATAAAATCATATAAAAATTTAAAGTTTTTCGTAATTTGGTTATTTCGTGTCTATAGATTGCCTGCTCCGATGTAGTAGACATAGTTTGTCCTATATGAGTTGCCATTTTCAAAGGTATTGGCTGATCGTGAAATGGTTGAAAACCACATGATTCCTTGTATTTTTCTCAATTGTCTGGTATTTCTCTAACAAAGTTCTTTCAAAATTTCTACTCTTCCTTCTAAAGCTCAAATTGTAAGTGCAACTTCCTGCCTTCGTATCTCACAATATGCAACATAATAACACCTAATTAAATTTCCCAATTGTACTTTTACATCCCGACAACATGCACGCGGACGCAAACACACCACGAAACTAAAATGCTGAACGATGTTTTTTTGGTTGTCTCGTGCTCTCCGTCCTTTCGGCTGCATTTTACACGCATTTTTGGTCTCGATTCGCAACAAACTCGCTATTGAACAAATGTTTCACACTCTTTTTGCGCTGTGCTAGCATACATCGTAAGCACAACATGTGTGGATCCCGCCGGTACCTCATCCGTACGTCGACAACTATATTATCGATAACGTAGCGGCACCCCGTTTTGGGATACCTTAGCAATAGAAGCACCTCGTTTGCGAGCCTAAATGTTCAATAGACACCCCGTTTCTGGCGTCTTATACCAAAAGGTCATCTTTCTTGAAATTTACAAACGTAACACCTCAATCATCGCTATGAATAAGGGAATATGCAAAATGGAAACGCAGTAGTAAACGCCTCTACTTCCAGTGAGCTTTCCAGTGACCTTGTACAGAGATTCAGTATAAAAGGTCACTGAAAAGCTCACTGGAAACAGAGGAAATTACTATTGCAGCTTATGTGTCGTCTCTCTGATCGTTTTTAGTTCACATGTTTAATAATATGTGTATTCCACGAATGCTTATTCTTCTCACATTTCATCTCTCAAGCTGAAACAATGTTTCCTACTTTCTATATGTAGCTAGCAGTCTCATAGACAGCAATAGCTTTTCTAATCTTGATATAAAATGTGTGCATTACACATGTAATGTTCTACAGCTCCCTTTAAAACCTACCAGAAACTGTGAATCCTTTAAAGCAAAAGCCACCACTTCCTATTCAACATATTTGCCAGCTCTTACAGACGTTAAGGATCAGTTGTACGCATTTCTTACACAACGAAATAATGGTTTCACAGCACCTTCTGTTATTAGCAAAACATACGAATACGCCTTTTTCCACTGTCTACAGCGACAGGAAAAAGTACGCACTCAGCAGCAAAACATAAGTTCACTTCCGTCACAAATAGCGTATCGCAGGTGCTTCCTGCTGCCGTACTCACTTTTTTGATTCCTGGTTAACTATTTCGAGCAATTCACATGCTTCCAGTTTAGTTCCTATATCATACATCCTATTGGCTTATATGGCTTATTGACTTATTGTTGGCTTATCTGGCTCCGTTCTGTACAATAATCCGATTGTCGCTACATATTCAATTTAGTAAGCGTATGACAGTTTTTCACAGTTCAGGGCAGTTTACAAGTTTGTGAACCGACATGGGTTTGCGAAAAATTTAAACACTTTCCAAATTTGTGCTATTGAAACAAAACCTAATATAATAATAATAAGATTTGATCATACGGTGGCATTCGGATATTTATACAGAACGGAGTCAGGCATGCCAAGAGTACAGGGCTTTGTGAGTTTCCTGTGCACAGGCACATTAGGAAGCCCGGTCTAGGAGCCCCATGATTATGGGCAAAATTTGCATTTCATGCTCTCCGACATCAATTGTTTTCTACACATTATATCTATTCCTCACCCATTTCTCTTGCTTGTTAAAATAAGCACATATCGTAAGTTCCTCGTGCCTCGTATGCTATGTTCTGCTATGAAAAAGGACATTTTTTTTCACTTTCATGCATTTTGTATTCGAATCAGTATTTTCATCACAGTTCTGTCACAAGAGTCTATGGGTCGTTGAACAAATGTTGTGCACTTGAGCTTTGCTCATACAAATCCGCTTCCCTTCTCCACAAATCGTAGCTCCTACTTACACTTCTGGAATACCAGACTCCGTTTTGTACAAATATTGCTTCACATTCAAAATCTTGTTGTTATGATTTTCCTTATTCCAAAAAAGCGCTAACCCATTCAAATTTTTCGCAACTATGCCGTTTCACCAGCTTGTGAAGTTGTCTAAATATACAAATAAAGTATAACGGCGGCTGTGAAACATTGTGATACAGCCGATATTTTAGCAGAGTTGACAATGAGTCAGGTATTCCAATAGTACTCAGCCTCACTCACCTATATTGTCTACGTGGAACGAAGGGGGAGGGGTAAAGTCCAACGTAAATATTCGTTCATTTTAGTTGTCCATTTTTACGACGACTGAAAAAAGGACCAAAACGACGAGAGCTTCTGCTTCTTCATGAGCAACACGCCAAGCGTTGAACGTGAGAATTTTCACTACCCTTTCTAGACACACAAACATTGTACACACATTATTACGATCCTGTCATGCGTAAGGCAAGGCACCTACCGTAGTTGAAAAAATTCAAATGAAAGATTACGGTAGCGATAAAACCCAGTTGCAAATATATAATATTACAGGTATTGCATATGGCAAACATTTACCGTGTTTGTTCTCGTTGTAGGGCTCAAAAATTGCCCGATAATTGCGTGATATGAAATAGCTGCGCTCATTGTTAGGCAACTGTGAAAAAAATAAATGAAATGCCAGGCTCAGTTTCCAAAAGAGTATTAAATAAACATGAGTGAGGACAAGTAAACCTTTGTTGTCATCGGAACACTTTATTTTGCATGTTTTTAAGCCTAATATATATTTGTATTATTTTTATTATTAAAGTAAGGACTATAGGAATATCTGACTCAGTTCTGTACAAATATCCGATTGTTGCTATGTGTTTATATTTGTAAACGTATTCGAACTATTTATAGGTTCACAGGTTTGTGAAATGGCATAGGTTTGCGAAACATTAGAATATTTCGACACTTTTGTATAATTGGGAAGAAACCTAACAATAAGATGTGTTCATCCGCGATGTCGGAAATTTGTACAGAACGGAGTCAGGTACATATGCCAGTAGTACCTTACGTTAGTTTTGTCATTACAGTCTTTTGCAGCAGCATCTTCTACCGTACCTTCTATGCATGGCAATAATCGATGTTGTTGAATTGGTGATCAATATCGTTGCCATTCCACCACTGCTGTATCTGATTGTGATCCTCGTCTACACCCGGGTGCTTCATAACAACTTGAGGTTAGTTTTTGTTTTTTTTAAGTTTAAAAAATCATAACTACATAGGAAAACATGGCTGAAGTACGTGCAAGTCGGCCAAGAGTATCTAATGTTTGTTCCGTTCCACAAAGATATATTCGTCTGCAAGATAAAACGTCTAGTCATATCAAACTAGCAATTTTTTACAATTCTGAAGTCCACCTATACTATTGGAATATTTGACTCCGTTCTATACAAATGTCCGACTGTCGTTATATTTTCAATTTTGCAAGTGTATTTAAGGTTTTCACAGTTCAGAACAGGTTCAAAAGCTTGTGATGTGACATAGGTTTGCGAATAAGTTGAATACTTTAGCAAATTTGGTAATTTTAAAAACCCCTAACAATAAGATTTGATCATACAGTGACAGTCGGATGTTTTTAGAGAACGGAGTCAGTTAAGCCAATAGTAATGTTTGTTCCGTTCCACAAATATTATATATATTCGTCTGCAAAGATAAAACGTCTAGTCATAGCAAACTAGCAATTTCTTGCAATTCTGAAGTCCACCTGTACATAAGCCGTAATGAGAAAAAAAAGGCAATCCTCAAAGCGTATGCAAATGCTACAGTAACCCGACGCTCTGCTACAGTAGCCGGCTCAAATAAAAATGAGCTTGAAACGTGTTTGAGAGCTTGCTGTGTAAGCATGGCAATAAGCAGCATTCAGTTTAACAAATGAGGAATTACAACATCGCAACACAAAACAACGAATAAAACCCTAAAATCCGAGGGTTCTTTTCTGTGTGTACAATGTTACAACTCTGTCATAACTCCAAAAAAAGCTAACATTACCGTTTTCTTTACTAATAAAGTAACCTACGCGTCCTCATTACCGCCACATTACTCATCTTTTCAATGGACACACATAAAGTTGAAAATACACGCCGGAACATGTAGTGTGCACAATAATTTCGCCTCTATTCAGGATACTCTTGATAATTATGTGCGGAGGATTCGCTACGTACAACATCTTCTTCGGAGTGGCAACCATATTTACTTTGTTGGGAGGTAAATATATGAAAGAACCAAAGAGTACAGAACACTTACGCTATGTCCGCACAGCCTTATGTTTGCCGTAAAACATGAATAAATAGGGCATAGTTATGTGTTGTTTCTTTCACAATTACATATGTCCATGTTTTTCGGTAAACATATAAACATGTCAAACTATGAATATAAATATAATATACTATTGAAATATCTCACTCCGTTCTGTACAAATATCCGACTGTATACATACAATTTTCTTAGCGTATTCAAATGTTTCACAGTTCGTAGCAGATTCATTAGCGTGCAAACAGTGTGCGGTTGTGAAAAAAAAACGAATACCTTAGTAAGTGTGTGTAATTAGAAAGAAACCTAACAATAAGATATTGTTACGTAGTGACAGTCGGATATTTGCACAGAACGGAGTCAGGTAAGCTAATCGTAAGCATGACATGTCAAACTACCAAAGTGACATCTCAATGACATATGTCAAGCTTATTTCCAGTCACGGACGACTTCTGGACCACGGTGCAACAACAATTCTACAATGTCGCCTACGTCGCGGACAAGCACTACACGTGCACGTACGCGCTGCTCATCATCGAGCGGCTGTCGGCGACCATCTGGGCCGGACGATACGAACAGATGAACGGCAACGCGCAAGGAGCCGCGGTCGCCGTCGTTGCTGTGGGTCATCGGGAGTTGTTTGTGTCAACAGTGCAGTTGCATGCTTGGTTTATCATAATAATACTCTGTTTCGCCAGGTAAGGGAAATTAGGTGGTCAAGGGGGGGGGCGGTGAACATGGAGCCTGTATGCATATTGTTAGTGACACAATGATTGAGGCCGAAGGCGATTAATCTTACCACCTTGCTAACAATAAGTAGCTGTACTTATTAATAATTTTATGTTTATTCTTATGAACCAATAAACTAAACATACGCACACCCACAATTTCAATTACACTTCCAAATAATGATGACAATCTTCTTCTTTTCTTCTTCGTCCTTGCGTCAATCACGTGTATTTACGGGGTCGGTGGATCCAGCCTTGATGAGACTGACGCCCTATCCTGGGAATCCAGTAGAACCGGACCGAGTAGACTTGGCTGTAAAAAGCTAAGCAAAGAAGCAAACAAACTTCCAAAAGCATTAGCTTATTGTAAGCAAAAACTCGGTTACAATTCTTCATAACCAAATATTATAGATGTCGAATAGTGTCATAAATGATGTACTTCCCCATATAAATGACATCACTTAGCTTTTGCAGCGGGCGCTAAAAGGTCGGGCACTTAAGTCCTTTCAAATGTAGACAAAGAAGATATATATTGACAAGGAAATGTCAAAGTTCTCATCACATAGATGCATCATATCAGGGTAACACACTGATATGAACACACTGGAACACCGAACTTAAATTTGAACATCTCTTTGTTTTAATGAAGGATGTTCTTGCTATTCTATGCAAATTAGGTACTGTAGAGTGGCGGAAGAAATATACTGTGCCGATAGAGTACATAGCCAAAATATAAATCTTGACCAAAAAAATTGTTCAGATACTTCTTGGCGGTGGCGCAGCATCGTTTGTTTTATGTAAGTTTCAACGTTATGATCTTGTTTGTTCCTTATCACTTGCCTTGTGTGTTATTTCATGTGTATTTCTAAAAGAGTATAAGAGTATTTGAAGAGCAATTCATTTCAGTGTCGAACTACTGGGTGATACGCGGCTCAATCTTCGTGTTAGCGCTTGCTACTATTCAGGCTACGGTAAGCAGCAACGTTTTCCATTCCTTGGTAACATTACATGAACCTCTTGTTTGTTGGCAAAGACCTCTAGAGGAAACATCAAGATTCCAACACCCGTTTGATATTGATGTACTAGAGTAAAAAAAATGGACAAAGGACCTGATACACCAACAATGTACCGTTTTCCAGTTAGTCGCCATTATCTATCGCCAGAACAAGCGAATGAAGAAGGGAGCTGAATCACTAACAATGAAATATCAAGTGGAGGAAAATTTGCGAGTATGTTTTCTTATCTATCGTATCTTTCGATCGATCACGTTCAGTTATCTTTACTTTTTTCTGGGTGTGTTTACATACCATTTTCATCAACAGTTACAAACCACACAATTATACAAGCCCCATCGGCAGTTTAAATTGGTTATTTTCTTTGTTCACTCATCACATCCTTATGCAT
The DNA here is from genome assembly GCA_014805365.1 of Koerneria luziae. Lineage (NCBI taxonomy): Eukaryota > Metazoa > Nematoda > Chromadorea > Rhabditida > Neodiplogasteridae > Koerneria > Koerneria luziae. The sequence continues at coordinate 10,950 of JACMIJ010001592.1, forward strand.
ACAAATGAGGTATTAGATCGGCGATCATGAAACACTGTGTGTTCCTGACAAATGAGGGTGATAATCTCACGTTGTGAAGTAGTTCCTAACCAAAATTATCCGTCTGCATATATTTCTTTCTTGATCCTCCAAATGCCTTTGTGTTAGTGTGCGATAGACTTTCATTCGTCCGACCAGTATGGGAATAACATCCTATGTCCTATTAGCGCATTTACCTTATGACCAAATGCCTTTGATATATGAATAAAGTATCTCTTCCAGGCAACGACCGCTCTGTTGCCTCTCGTCTTGTTATGGTTGTTCGTGCAGATGGTTGTTTTCGCATGTTTACTCATCGCGAACCGAGATGCAATGGCGGCACCGATCTGCTACTACACATGGCAAATTGTAAGTAATTAGTTTTGTACAAAACATGGTGCGTTTCTTTCAGCTTGTGGCGGAAAACGATTACGCTTAACTAAAAAAATCTTATGATTGCGAGACCAAAGAATGACAATAGAAAAGAATGACGAAATGACAATAATGCAGCACCGCAACCGTCGTACAGACTGTTGACAGTAGCATCGCACATCTTACAGAGCCACTAGTGTCGTCTGTATTCAGAAAAAATAGACTCTATAGTGCTAGTTTGCTTATTGTTAGAACACGCATTTTCTTTACGGTGAAATCTTTGATACGAGCAATGAATGTTACGAACACTCAAGGAATAAGGAGGGCTTGAAACACTCGAAATACGAGTCCTTTTTCTTCGTGATCTAATATCTCCGGTACAACAGGGCACACTGTACACTTTCCAGATCGCCTCCATCTACTCGGTCTTCTTTCCGATCCTCTTCATGATCGCGATTCCGCGTTACGCCCGGCGTCTTCGCGAAACGCTCGGTCTTGGCAACACGTTGTCGGATAACGTTGCAGCTGCGGAGCGCCAGCAGGACGTGTACTTCAACGGTTACGCGCTGGCCTGGGCCGGACCACGCGGTGTGGTCGTCCGGCCAATGATGACCTTGCCG
>JACMIJ010001593.1:0-11958 GCA_014805365.1 Koerneria luziae
AAAACCGTTGGGCTGTTGAGCACTAAGAGCAAAACCAGTCTGTTCACAGTCCCGCCAGTCTCGGTTGTTGATCCCCTCTGTTTCCAATGAGCTGTTCAGTGACCTCTCGCACTGCGTCACCGTAAAACGTCATCGGAAAGCTCTCTCGAAGCAGAGGAGTTTACTACTGTGGCAGACAGTTCTTTCTAACAAAAAGCGCCTGCCTGCTACAAATACAAATATATTTGGACATGGGTAATGAGCTACGTTGAAAAACATATGTAGATCAATATACCACTTGTTGTTGTGCTCGTAGCAGTTGATGTTGTTGTGGAAGTGGTTGTGCTGCTGCTTGTGAATGTTTCTTCTGTAGTGATGGTTGTTGGCGACCGTTCTGCAATGCCAAACAGTTGTTTCTAGATATCAGGTGAACGAACCTGTGGATGAAATCGTTGACGATTCTGTCGCCGGTGGAGACGTAAGTGAGCAAGACAAGTGTTCGATCATGTCACCCCTGCACGAAGTTCAGGGAGGGATCAGCATAGACATGACGATGTTTGGAAAAATGAGCTTGCTTAATATGTTGAGTGTTTTAAACACTTATTTTTTAATCGGTATAATGTTGAAGAAAATGAGTGTCTTAGACACTCAAGCACTATGGAGGCTTTTTTTTAGGCTTATTGTTCTCTGAGTATTCTTGGACAACCCACACGCAATTATAGGGCGCCATTGCAAGGCATCCGGGTGGCTGAGGGACACAAGAACGAAGGCGGATTGTATTCGGAGACCCAACCACGCATTCTGCTATCGCTGACCACGAACTCCATTCGCCCGTTGGGAAACACATTTGAAACTGAATCAGGCAGTTTAGGGAGAATGTTGCTGAAGTTATGAATTCTATGCATTAAAAAATAGGCTTGCGGTTACTAATTGTAAGAGGTTACTAGTTATCTGCTATTAGATTGTGCAAATGCGTAAATGTCGTATAAAAGAATACCGGAGAACATCGAATTGTGCTTATTGTTAGCACGAAAAGGAAATCGGCGAGCATTTTTCTTCGGACAATAAGCATCAACATATTCGTTTCTCAAGCTTCATCCGTCCTCGTTATACCTTAATGGTATTTACAGCCGTGAAAGGTTGAATAATAGTGGGTACAGAAAATGGTCATATCTAGATACACCCATGAGGAACTTGTTAAAAGTATGACATTCGCACTCAACCCGTATCCTCCACTGTATGCGTGATATCTCTTTTTGTTTCTCTTTAGACCTAGAAGCCGATTAACATTGCCAATTGAAGAGTGATCGATTGATGAGTGAAAATAACTAGAGTGGAGTTTGACCAGGCGTTTTCTAAAGCTAATATTCGTGTACCTCTTAAGTTTCGTCTAAAGCGTCTTACGAACTAGAAAATTGGTGGCCTCAACTTTTTGTTACATTGCAAAACATTCTTTGCTGTTTGCTTCACCTTACCCAATTTCTGTGGTTATCTACTATATATTTCGGGGCTTCCAACATTTGATAGGTATTAAAAGCGCTCTTTGCAATACTTTGAAACATTATTCTTCATGTAGTTCAAACCAATGAAAGCTTAAAGGAGGCCAGAAACCGTTGTTTTGTGTTTGCAGAATTGCGTGTATAAGAGACCCGCAACTTCTGTGAGGGGGGCAACTATATAAGGAAATGGTACATTTTGCCTTCAAGGATTCACGGTTTCCGGCTTAAGAAGTGTTTCGATGATCGATCTTCACAGTCGTTTATCATGAACGGCACAGAACATTCTGTTTGTCAGTTTGTCATTTCAAAGTGCGGTGTCAGTCGGCATTTGAATGATTCGGGACGCGAAGATGTCAATCGTTTTCGCAGTCCGGGAAGTTTGTTTGGATCATCAGCCGAAATCTGAAAAAAAAAGCTTTTTTTTCTGCTTTCAAAAGTGACACTTATGTAATGGCTATGTAATAATAAGATGTGTATGTTCGACAATTGAGTCTGTGGCTTTACATTTTTCCTGCACTTTTTTTGTCGAAAGTGAGGTTGCTGAATACTGGGTGGGCGCAAGATTAAGGGCAATTTTTGTGACAGTTTTTACTTTTACCTGTCATTGATATAAATAGTAACATACATATAGTGACATATTGACATATATGCCACATACCTCAAATCGATAGACGAGATTAGTGAGGAACAGAAACAGTTCCATCCTTGCCAGAGATTCGCCCGGACATTGTCGTCGTCCCATTGAGAAGGGAAGGAATTGATCCAACTTACGCAGGTTTTCCTGTTTGTCGAGGAATCTCTCCGGATCGAAGGAGTAAGGATCCGGAAACACCTGAAATAAGGTCACAGGAAAGCTCACAGGAAACATAGGAGTTTACTTCCGCGGCTGAGATCGCCGTGCACACATTTCGGGAGAATTAGTACATTGCTGTCATTTTATTGGACTAGCTTCTAAAACTATTTTTATTGCGCTGAGTTCGACTATAACAATAAGAGAGTGTGTGAAAACAATAAGAGATTAAAACCATCTTATTGTAATGCAACAAAATCATGGCATTGGGAAAATCAAAGGTGTTGTAAGGCTATTTTTTTCACATCGGCCTGATGATTATTATCTTTTGCTTATGTCAAAAAATGTCAGATGGCAGGAAGCTTATGTCAGATGGCAGGAAAAGTTAATCTATGAATTCAAGAACACACGTTTTCATGCAGTGCATAAGAAGTCCGAACGCGAATGACAAAACCTACCTCTGGATCGTAAAGTAACATGGAGATTTGTGGGCAGATGGCCGTCCCTTCTGGAATATTGTGTCCTCCGATAGTCACGTCCCGGTTAGCACATCGCAAAAGATTCATTGGGAGGATATTCGAAACACGTTGGATTTCCTGAAAAAATCCTCCCAATTTAACCACGGGGCTGTCATTCATTGATTGGATACTATAGTAGTTCGTTTGTCATTTTTTTTGGTTTTTTGAACGTGTTATGTAATCGCATTACCAAAATATATGTACGTAAGACTTACTGATATCACGGCATTGGAATACGGTAGGATTGCCTTGTCGTAAATATTAACGGTTCTGCCGCTGTTGCCGAGTACGTTATTCAGTTCTTCCTGCATTTTCCTTTGAATCTTGGGATTTCTGAAAAGTGTTCTTATTGTTAGTAATCGGGATCACAGACTGCACGTAGGTACTTAGACGGTAGAACCACATATTGTATAGTTTATCACCAGCTCATCGTTCTGGGATCTATCTATCTACAATCTGTGTTCCATTTCTTTCACCGTAAGCTAGGCCATTACAATAACCAACCTCAAAAGATGTATGATGCCCCAGGCGAGGGTGACTGATGTCGTTTCCATCCCGGCTATCCACATGTCTACACACACATTGACAAATTGTGTTGACCTGTAGAACATGGTAAACAAAAACTGACCGATTCACAATTTTGTGTACTAGTTAGCATTATTCTCTTACAGAATACAAGAGTGCACGAAAAGAGAATTGGCATTCTTATTGTTAGAAGTTGTACATGGGAGTACCGCTCCTCATACCAGCTCAATTATAATACATAAAATGGTTATGATAAATGGAATAGGATCCAACATTGGAAAACAGTAAAGATGACAGAACGATATAAAAAAAATCTAAAGAAAAAAAAACGAACGTGAACGTGGTATTTGGATCATCCTCCAATCGTTTCATTTCCTTCAAGTACGACTCACAAAAATCCCGCGATTCTTCACTTTCGTAGTCGATATCTCGCTTATGAATTTCGATCTAAGCTTCCAATGGTTTATATTATACATCGCTCATTTTTTATTTTTGAAGGAATAATGCAAGTTCGTTATGTCCTTCATACGTTATCACTGCTATGGCAGACTCCTGAGCATGTATAATATGTCTGGCATCCCTTGTAAGTTGAGCAATTAGTAGCTTTGAAGTGCATACATGGTATACTTGAACTCCTGACCTGGTCATAGAAGTATTGATACATATTGTTCCGCTCGTTCACCACATTCCAGTACGAATTGTTGATAATCGGCATCTTTCTGTTGATCAGTAAATTGTGTACAAGTATTCGTTCATCTTACAATTAGTAGCTATTATTCTGGTAAGCGAAACATAGGAAAAAAGGGGTCCGGATAAGAGAGGTGAGCGGGAGGTGCGGAAGGCTCTATCGGGAGGTGCGCAGGCAAGAAAACGAACAAAACGCTTGCAATTACCTTCCGCGTTGAAAAAATGGGGGAAAACTGCTATAAAAAGGAATTTACCCATCATTTCGTTTTGTTTGAGTAAGCTCGGACGACCATCTTACAAACGTTCGGCGGCAGGTGCGCTTGGGTCTAGCGGGAGGTGCTGCGGACATGTCCGGACCCTTTTTTTCAATGAAGCGAAAGATGAAATTGTAAGAAAGGATAAAATTACTTGAGATTGGGGAAGATTGTGCAGAGAATGAAGGCGGGATTTCTGTATGCCTCCGCCTGCCGGTCGAGCATCTTGCGAAAACGCACAAAGTCTGTCCGATTGTTCTAAATATACATTATTAACATTATTATGTAGTTATTTTGAGCGTCCAGTGTCTATTGAAGATGAGAAGCGTTTTCTTACAATAACGGGTTCCTCTATCCATACAATATTACAACGCACTTTCGGTCTTTGCACAAAAATGTGGACGAACCTCGTTGATCCGCTCCCCGAATAGGACACTGTTGATGACGGAAGCGACTGTCCGATCCAGAAATTTCGAAATTTCAATTGCAGCTCCTCCTTTCGTTTCCTTTTGTAGCAATTGCATCATATATTCCGCTTCTTTGACGATCTAAAAGACAGTACAAATGTTTCCAATACTGTTAAATAACACGAAAAACTTATTGTTAGAATCAATTATCTCTATGCGTTTGGCTTAGGAAATGAATGCTCACTCGGTGTCCCATATCTTTCTTCCCGAGACCAAAGTCCCTTAGGGTGTGCAGGGTGAAACGACGTTGCACTCGCCACAGGCCTCCATTGGCTTCTGCGATGCCATAGTTCCCACCTGGAAAACGCACTAACAATAAGACACACTTGAGCACTATTACTCGATCTGACCGCTACATTTTGCCTGTTTTTCTTCGTTTCATTTCTAATTGTAAGAAGGCACAAACCTCTGTATTCGACAGTAAAGTTGCTGAGAATATAACGATCAGCGTATGTTTCGCCGTCCCTTATGATCGTTTCCTTAAAAAATTGAAATTTGATAAGCAACTGCAAATGTTGTAAAGCATCTATTGTAAATAATTGATTAAGAAGCCAGATCGATAGCCTTTGCCTATTTCTGTTTCATAAGTGTACCCTTATGAGATCGTAATCGTTAATGCCAACAACGGGCACGTAGCCAATCCAGTACGTGTAGACGGGGCCGAATCGTCCCTTCCACTTTTGAAAGGCGGTGTAACCCGGCTCATGCCAGAGAAGCGAGAGAAGATTTCCGATCAACGGAAGCGGAGTAGGACCTGTATATGAACAGCATAGTGCCGAAAGTTTGTAGCATTGAGTCAAAATTATAATAAGTACTATATATTTGGTAGCGTTTTTCTTTATTCAATCCAAAATCACTGGGTAACGAAACTGGACACTAATTATACAAGGAGAACAAAATGATAATCAAGTACCTGGTGGATACTTCCGTCGATTTCGATAAAATTCGAAGGTGCATATCGCTACGACGATTGCTAACAAAAGTACAGTAATCATTCTGAATTATTCACTAATTGTAAGAGGTGTTCGGCAGGAAATGCACTTGGACGGGAATAGAAAATAAAGATGAGAATTCCTTCAGCATGGTTTCCTATATATGTGTTACCTTCCTGCTCACCACATTGTGCAATACCAGCCTTATTCCGCATTCAAAATTATAGCACGAATTGTACAGCTCAGGTCCCACTTTGTGCAGTCATCGAATGAGTTCGATGACTGCAAAGGTACATGAATAATAGTTATTTTGTTGTAAAGAAAAACGAAGAAGAACAAGAGACAGGGTTACGATGTTGGTAAGCATTGTTGATGATTGTGTGGTGGTGATCTGTTAACAGGTGCATGTGGGATCAAACTACACTGTGGTCCAACTCTTCTACGGGTCAGTACATCAGGCGCATGAACACTGCATTGTCATCAAGTGTCTGGAGCGCAAAGCAAAAAGTGAACGTTTATTATTGGAAAGGTCTTCGGAGTTGGAGCCGGCAGTTGAAGGGAGACGGTCGAATAGCCGTCGTGATTGTGCGCTCCAGCGATGGAGGATTCTTCGGATCTTCGGCTGAGATCTGGAAGTGTGCTTGAAGGGATAATTCTTGCTTGACAATTTCGGCAAGCTGACGAATAATTTAATCAGCTTGCCAAAGTTGCTATTAAGTGAGCATGAATACCAGCTCTGGTAAGAATAACAGCCTAACAATAAGATGGAGCTCTTGTTGGTGGGTACAGACGTAGACTCTTTCTAGAGCCCCGGATATGCTTGCTGTCTTCAATTGGAATTGTGTAAGTTATAAACTTAAAAGTAAAAAAAAATGTCCTCTTTTGTTATTTTGTTGTTAGCATAGTAGGATAAAATAAAGCATTCTGCGCGAAAGATATAATGAACCAGGATCTTTTAATGCAAAACAAAAAAACACGACAGAGTATGTTTAGAAATAATGATGATATTATCGTATGCCATACCCGGGTTCGATATTAGCAGGAATACCTCGAATCGATAGACGAGATTGGTGAGGAAGAGGAAGAGTTCCATCCTCGCGAGGGCCTCGCCTGGACATTGTCGCCGACCGGCCGAGAACGGAAGGAATTGCTCGAATTTCGCCACGTTCCCGTCTTCATCAAGAAATCTTTCCGGTCGGAAAACGTGTGGGTCGGGGAACACCTGAGTAGGACGAAAATATTGAACGCATAAATATGTTATCCTGTTCAGGTTTTTTCATAATATGAAGAATGCCTTGGTGTTCCTTATTGTTAGTATATTCCAAAAAAAACGTTATTACTCTTTGTTGTTTTGTTCCTAATAGTTGCAGGAAATTAAGATTGTCATCAAAAAACGACATTAAATAGTGGCCCGTATGAAATAATAGAGGTGAAAGATAGAAATGGATTCTCAATCCAAAAACACATGGGTCCAATAGAATGCCTTATTGTTTGCTGTTTCGGGTCCTTATTTTTTATGAAAACCAAAAAAAAACTTGATTGTTGCCAAGTTGGAAGAAAAGACAAGTCTATATGATCTGTGCCACGAATTTTAAAAAAACGCAACCTGTGGATCGTAGAGCAGCATGGAGATCTGTGGAATGACCGCGGTTCCCTTCGGGACCGACATCCCACGTATCGTCACGTCTCGTGTCGTTTGGCGGGAAAGATTCAAGGGCAAGATATTGGAGACGCGCTGCACTTCCTGAAAGAACAATTTCGTGTTAGATGAAGGATGAACTGCATAAAATATACATATGTAGTATGGTAATGGTAAGCGGCCCGGCTCCCTCGGTTACCACCCGGAAGTCTATAAGGCCTTGATTCGGGAGGACTTCAGCATGGTAAGAACCCGTTTTAAGCTGTATTCTGATGTAAGGAAAACGAAATAAGTCAATGAGGATAATTGTAAGTGGGATGGCCGGCTGACATTGACGACAGCGTTGGCGTAGGGAAGTCTTGTCTTGTCTTCGATGGTGATTGTTCGGCCGTCTTTGCCGATAACACTGTCCAACTCTTCCTGCAGTTTCTTCTGGACATCCGGGTTTCTGAAATCGATATGATCAACGCATCGTACTAAGTATTTCGTACTTCTATTGAAGAAAAAATGAACTGAAAAAATGAACGCTATAAACACTCAAACACTAAAGAGTGTTTAGACACTCAAATTTGAGGTTTATGTTTCTCTGAGTACGGTTGTACGTCGGCCTGGAAAAGCATTCAAATTACCGGATGAGGTGTGCGATGGCCCACGCAAGAGTCGAGGCGGTGGTCTCGAATCCGGCTCCCCATAAGTCCATGCACACGAACAACAACTGCTTCTCGCTGCAAATGTGAAGTTCAGAATCTTGTTTGTCTTATTGTTAGCACCTTCAAATCTGCACAATATCCGAAGGTTCTGTTTCAAAATTATCTTGCTATGCTTCCATGAAAAAAAATAAAGAAAAAACTTAATGAAAAATCAAGATAGAAGATAATACTTTCTTGATCTCATGGAACTTTCCTACTGACAATAAGAAGACTGCCTACGTGTATGTTGTGTTCTCCTCATCTTTTCTCTTCTCGATCTCCTTCAGGAAGAGTTCGCACAGGTCCTCCGCATCATCGGTACCGTAGTCGATGACCGCACGGTGTTTGTCAATCTGGACAAATTTCGGAATCATGAAAAACAAGGCGCAAGGAAACGTACACTTACAGTAATATACGCTGTGAGAATTCGGCTTACTAGTCTATTTGTATATGGTAGTTGGATAGCTAACAACATCTTGTCTTCACCGAACAGACTATATTATTAAAGGAAGGAACAAACGATCAAATACATTGGCCATGCGAATTGTGACGACAAATTGTTAGGAACGCTTGACGTTACCTTTCCTCTGAAGAAGTCCAAAACCTCGTCGATATTTTTTCTGGCGCCGGCAAACTTGTCGCGAAAGTACGGGATCTTCCTGAACAGTTGATCAATGATTTGCCTTGAGATTATAATCACTGATATCAGAGATGCCGTGTGAACTGACAAAGGTGATGGTGTGTGTGCGAACAATAAGAACTATCACTGTGCTTCAAAAAGGAGTAAACTCACTATCTAACTCCCATATATTCAAGTTTTGTGGTGAGACAATAGTGGGCATGGACAAATTTGGGGGTATAGCACAAGCAGTACACATAAAATAATGAGTTGGCTCCTTCTTTTACGTCCATCAGATGAACTTGCGGCTTAAAGGAGGCCAGAAACTGTCATTTCATTCGTAAGAAATGTGTCCATAATGAGTGTTTTATAGACCCGTCACTTTTGTGTTCAGGGAATTCCTCCGTGAACTGACGGTTTCCGGCCCCTTTAAACGACGAAAAACAAGCTTGAAAGTGGAATTGGAAGGAACTGATGACAGCGGATAACTGTGAGTGATCACTTACTTCAAGACTGGAATGAAAATCGCCAGAAGAAGAAGTGGATTGGCAAATGTCTGCGTTTGCCTGTCCAGAATTTCTCGTGCTTTGTGGAATTCATGGGCGGTGTTCTAAAAAAAGGTTATTTGATTCGTTAACAACTTCAAGAAAATTTTAGAGCGGAAGTATTCTAACAGTACGGGTTTACATATGTAACGGCTAACAATAAGATATTGGATAAGCTCGCAGAAAAATAACCCCCTTATTTTGAGAGTTTTATTCACTGTTCAGTGCTGAAGTGTTATAAACCCTCGTTTTAAAAACTGCATGTAGTTTATAGTCAGCATATTTAACAGAGGAGAAATGAGGGTCATAAACCCTCAAGCACCTTTCAGGTTTATTTCAGGTTTTTTCTCGGTGCAAGAATACCTCATCGTAACGATACCCGAAGATGACGGTATTGATGACCGACCCGATGGTTCTGTCCAGATATTTCCCAATGGGCAGAGCTCGTCCGGACTTAGAATCCTCTGCCAACAGTTTCATCATCTCATCCACTTCCTCGATGATCTGAACTACCAAAGTATTAATTGCAAAATAATAACCTATTGCATTATTTGAAAAGAAGATACAGAAGAAATGATGAAGACTTTCTATTCACGGTGTTTGGCATACAGTGTACAAATAATAATAATTATTATAGATAATACAATATTTATAAGTTGTAAAATAAATAATCATAAAATACAAACCAGTTCTTGCATTCGCTGTTTTCCCATTCCGAAGTCTCGTAGCGCGTGAAGTGCAAATCTCCGTTGTTCCTTCCATCGTGGTCCACTGATTTGTATGATTCCATTTTCGAAATCTAATTTCATTTTCATTTCATTTATTGTTTCTAAGTTTGAAGGTTTCAGGTCTCCAACACTAATTGTAAATTGTCATTGTAATTGTAAGAATTAATAATAAGAATTAATAAGATGTAATTGTAAGGAATCAGACAAGATTATCTAATTGTAAGAGTAAGAAAAGATAGCAACACGCAATACGCTTACGTTATCCTACTTTAGTAGTTTTCAGTCTGATTGCTCTTTAGACGGCGCATGAGCCACAAGAATGTGTAGTTTGAACAGCAGTGAACCTGATGTTGCAATCTTAAAAAAACGTCGGCAAGACTACAATGACAACAATAGCAAGAACCTGGGAATTCCTGCTGCAATCCTTTGAATGCCTGTCGGTCTGCATAAGCATCACCATCTTTGATGATTGTTTCCTAAATGGAGATCGTATTATTGTCAACAACATTCACGATACTACAAGAAGAAAATGACAAACAAAAGCATAAAACATGCGAGAATTCTATCATATGAGTCGCTGAACGGTTAGCCGTTTTCTAGATCATTTCTAATCATGCCATTGTGGCTCAGAAATTACTGGATGTGCACTGGAATGAGCTGCACTTGTGAATAAACGTTGCTAACAATGAGTGAGAGGAGGGACCGACCTTCAGTGTTTCGAAGTCATTGATAGTGACAGCTGCCTGTGTTCCCGTCCAAATGGTGAACACTGGACCATATTTGTCCTTCCACATTTGCAGGGCATCGTAGCCCGCCCCGTACCGAGTGAGTGTCAGGAAATTGCCAACCAGAGGCAATGGCGTCGGTCCTGCAAAGAATCAATGTTCATGTTTGGATCGGGCATAACAACAACAAAACAACTACACGCATCCCACTATTCTGATGCATTGTTACTATAATGTAATACTTCAGTTCATAGAGAAAGGCTACAAGTGAACAAATCGAGAATCTTCCTACCTGGGGGTAACAATCGGCGTCGCCAATAGAACTGGTGGAACAACACCAAAATGAGAAGCAGGCCGAGTATTAGCAAAAGCATCGAGTATGTACACAAGGACCTGTAATGAAGCATTTTCTGTCTTTATTGATCAAACGGGGAAGTGAACGCGGTTCTTCAATATGTTGCGGAGACTCATCGGAAGTAGACAAAAGCATAAATAAGTTCTAGACAGTTCGTATGTTGAATGAGTAACAAATATATAACGGAAGGTAGAACTATTTCTATGCAAAGCCATCGCTTTTGCAATGGAACTGGGCTGTGTTATCTGAATTGTGTTGGGGGGGGTACACTCTCCCGCCCTCTTTTTTATTCCATGCCTCCGATCTTTGCTCATCGAGCAAACTCATTGCCAGAGACACGTGAGGCATCGCTCTATGCGTCTTTCAATGCGTCTTAAAGCTGTTCCTGGATTGCGTATTTAAAATTAGCATATTTCTTTGTTCACTATTCAAAATTCTTATTGTTAGTGTTAGTATGTAAATGAGGTACGTTTAAAGAAGGGTTATAGGCACTTTTTGACACCTAGGTTTTTGAGGTTCATCGCCTTGTCCCTACGGTGGTTGGAACTCCTGTGGACTATTTAGTGTTGTGAATGCAGATTAGGTGTTTTATGAAGGTTAGAAGGGTCAAAATATGGCACAATAATCAAAAATAACACGTGATTGGTGGTGGTGATAACACGTGATTTAGTGTGTTTCAAACCAAAGTAAAGACTATATGAGACCGAAACGAGACCGAAAAAAGTGCCTATGCTCCTTCTTTAACCGGCGATCTTGAAACGCTATGTATGTATGCTCTGGTGGAACCCGATTCTATCACATTTTTTGCTAATTGTAAGCCGCAAACTCTACTTTCGTGGTAATTGTTAGCTTATGCTGTTGAACTACTGCTGTATAACTGGAACGTAGTTTCCATAATTGTGCTAGAGATACGAAAACATGCTCCTAGGGGTAATTTGTGCCCCTGAGTTCAAAAAAAGTATCGATTTTTTGCTATCTTGCACCCCCGAAGCTCTAGCGGTCCGTTA
>JACMIJ010001594.1:0-11566 GCA_014805365.1 Koerneria luziae
TCGAAGCTTCCGCCGGTCGCCTATATCAAGGCTATTGACGTATGGATCGGAGGTACTGTGTTTCGTTCTTATCCCATTTCGAAATATTGCTATTGGTATCCCGGAACTATTTGCGTACATCGCGACGCGTGCCTATGCGTCGCGTGCTTGGGGTAGTTTATTTTGAGCAAAATAATGCCTGACAAGTCAAACAATAGCATACCAAGGAAAGCTGTTGCGTATGTAAACAAGAACAAGTCTTACAATTAGTGAGATTCCGGCTACCACTATGGGTGTGCGCAACTCATGCAACAATTCCCGTACTCCTGACAAATATTGTGTAGTGGTAAAGAGCCCTAGCAATTAGACTTGTATGTATACATACACTATTAACATCATGTTATCGAAACAGTTTATTTCGCATATTTTCGTGAATCTTACATAGCTTACGTACAAAGGTTAATAGTTTGTTCATTCTAAAAAGTTTGTTTATTCTTCAGCCTGCCTAACGTTCATCTTCGGCGCTCTGCTGGAGTTCGCCTTGGTCACGTTTCTCGCAACGAGGAACGAGAGGAAAAGTCGGTTAAACTCATTTTATTTTTTTTGGAAACTGGACATTGCTTATAATCATTACATCTAACATGTAAAATGATGGTTGTAAATTCTCACACCTTTTAGGCTTATGTTTTTGGATTATGTTTCTCTCTCTGATAACTTGCTCATCTTGTCATGACCCTACAATACCACATCAATCGCCCAGCAGGCTATGAGGCCCATGCATGGACACGGCACGTTCTTGTTTTTGGAATGCACAGAAACATGTTATAATACGTAGTGCTACTCATATATTGTGGTCGATTTGCGGGGTGTTTTACACAGACAAGCGATCAAATGTGGGGTGACCCTACGTTCCCAGGAACGTCCTTGCCCATGTATGATGAGGCCTCGATGTGGGTCTAATTTATTTTACTTTGCTTTACATTACATTACATCTAGCGTGTAGAAGACAATGTGGAGTAGGGCTATTTGAAAGGTTTATAAAGCGACGAAAACACAAAAGCGCCTGTTTCAGAGAAGGCCGCACTCGACAATGGAACTGCACTTCAAGTGAGTCGCTTTACTAACATCATATTAAGTACATAACAAGTGTGAGAATATAAAACACTCAAAAAATGATTTATTTTGAAAACATTGGTCATGTCTCACTATCTTATGATCAGATACGTTTCTCTAGCCATAAGAGAAAGTAGATCAAAATTTCTAAATGCGTTTATTTCAAACTTTTTATACCCACTCTTCTTAAATCAAACACCTCTAACTCAAAAACACCCAAAATCTGAAGGTTTTTTTGCATAAGCAATCTTTGGCCAAATTGGGGTTTCTAACTCTTCAAGCCACAAGGTAAGTCCAGAACAAAGCCAAAGAAGTGGCGTTTCTCCGGGTCAGACTTCATTAACACCCCGGGTGCATCTTTGTGACAATGGAATGAGGAAAGAGCATGGGCATAAAAAATACGAGGGTGCTTCTTTTTGGGGGTTCGAACCTTAAAGGAGGCCGGAAATCATCATTTCATTCGTAAAAATTGCGTTCATAACAAATGTTTTATTAGCCCACCACGTTTGTGTTCAGGGAATACACAAAAGCAGATTCCTCGGTGAACTGACGGTTTCCGGCCCCTTTATGAATGAGTTTTTGACTATCAACAGTTATTCGGTTTGCTCTCGTAGGTATTCGTGACTAGTGAATTCCATTGATGTTATTCTCTCTTCTTGAATTTGTCTCAAATCGTGCTGTCCTATAATACGTTCATTTGGCATAGCATTGAAACCCAAAAGAAGCTGTAATAATAATAATAATAATAATCGTTTATCCAGTGCACCGTAGAGTGTTCTGTGTTGTCTTGGAGGGAGATCGTGAGTTTCTGGTGCATTGGTTTCCGTCGCCAGGCGATTCGGTAGGGTTTGGAGATTGAGGAAAGGATAAGGTAGAATGGGCTAATATGAAAAACGCTTTATTGGTGTGAATCTAACTATAATATATCTGTCCTCCTTAGTTGGGATAATTGTGATCTAAACTTATCTTTTTGATTGTGATCTGTATTATGTATCTTCTAACAATAAGTTCATTTATGACTTGAATTCCAAAGCAGCAAAACCAATGTGATTTGCAGAAAAATCGAAGCGTCTGGGTGCCGCAAACAGTCGCAGAGAAGCAGGAACAGGTGTTGCTCAGCAAGCAGCGAAAGAAGGAGAGGCACGTCGTTAACAATAATAAATACTAGACAGTAATAAACGGCTAACAATAAGAGTTTATAGTTTATAGTTTATAGCTTATAGTTTATCACAGAATCGCTGTCTTGCTTCATAACATGACGCGCTGTGTGCGGAGCCCATCGTACAGTTGCGGGTGATCTTCACCAACAATAAGAGTTACCTGACAGTATTAAACTCTTAACATTAAGAATTACCTCAGGGTATCAAAATGTTAACAGTAAGAGTTGCCTGATGGTAATAAGCGGATAACAATGAGAGTATAGTTATGGTTGGAAAGTGCTAACAATAATATGATAATTAGCTCAAGGTAGCGATTTTCTAACAATAAGGCTTACTTCTGGGTGACAAATGAGATATAGAACTTAACAATGGAACGTAGCAACACTACCGTTGGAATAGTTGACTTCGCTGTCTACGTATACATAAATATCCAACTGAACTCTTACATATGTAAGAGTTTAGTTGGGTATTTATTTACATGTCTTTTTCATACACCTATGGGAGTGTCATACAACAAGATTCAATTGAATGCATCGTGACAGCCGGATATTTGTTCAAAGTGGACTCAAATATTCTTATTGAATTATTTTAAACTTATTGTTCATTGAATACTAGCTTGAGCACAACGTTTCATGATTGCCGGTCTAATCTTTAATCTTTAATCTTTTTTCCGCAATCACATCAGTTGGATATGGTGGCGATGGCTTCTTCATAATCTTCTTTTGAGCCGGTGTAATGTACCTCACTTACATACAAACCTAAAGGATTTTGAAGAGGGAACAAAGTAATATGCGCATTGCGCATATTAAACCGGCGAACTAATTGCAAGAATAGCTATAAAACGCGGCACGGAACATCTAATTCTCAGTTCGTAGTGCTATTGACTATGAGCTGAAGCCGAAAAGTAGCAAGTAACAACGGTAATAAAACAAACACACAACTAAGCCCCACTGTTCTCAAAGGAGCTGTGAAACCCGTTGCTTCATCGTGGCAGGACTGCGTGTATAAGACCTGCAACTTCTGTGGGGGGGGGGAGAGTCGGACAACTATATATGGAAATTTTGGCTTTTGCCTCCGAGGATTCACTGTTTCCGGCCCCCTATGAAGTGACCAGCATTCCTATGTGAAAATATAATATTATGAGAATGCTTGGTTAGGCATGGAATAAGGTAACAAATTAAGGGAAGGTGCTACTTGTTAGTGTAAAGTTGGGACAGATCGGTTTCGGTTCCCCGAAACAATACTCTAGTTTGACCTGTTCCTTTCACCTTCTAATTGTAAGTGCCCAGAGCACAATGAAGTGTCGTCATTGCGTGTGTTTTGTTTGCTAAACAATGAGGAAACCTCTAAAGTAGTCGTTTTGTCTTTAGATAGTGATCAGCATACAACGCCCAGGCAAAAATAAGCCTCAATAGTACTGGAGTGTTTAAAACACTCATTTTCTTCGGCATTAAGCTGTTCACAATACTATTGAGAAAATAAATATAATTAACACTCCAATACTATAGATTGTCTAACAATAAGATATACAAAATTTGAGGGTTATTTTTCTGTGAGTATACTTACAATTTAGTAATATAAAAAAATTAAAAGGTCCGACGAAATTTTTACTTTTAGAGGTCCCGGCTGCATTCAAAGATGGTGGCGGCGGCACTTTACTGCACTGGACAATTCGACCATGGCCGACGTCATATCACGTATGCATACAAATAACCCACTTCGATTATTTGAATTTTCCCGCCCAAAACACCCTGATTCAGGCATCATGTTTCCGCTACTGTTCATTCTCTTCAACACGCTCTACTGGAGCTACTACGGACGGTACTCAACACCTATGTTTGCTTAAAGTCTTGTCGTAGTTTGTAGTTTGGAATTACATCTATATACGGTAGGATCAAGCTAAGTTATTTACTGTTTAGGCTATACTACTAAGGTACTACTACAGTGGTGTTTGGTTGTCTGTTTTTGGGTACAGAGAGCATGGTGAGTCATCTCCATTGTTGTCGCCGATATACGTGTATATCGTATTGTAGCAGTGTTATTCGTTCGTTGTGTGCAACAGTATTGATTTTTTCGAGCTTCATTTTTTTGCAAAAAAAAAATAATGCAAAAAACGCTGCATCTTTTTGGTTCGCTATGCTTGGATTTATGTTGTGTAAGCACCGATTTGATGGAAAGTGCCTTTAGTATTATGAAAAGGTTGAAGCAACGAAGACAAGCATGTTTTGCTTATATATCATACTTGTAGCATAATAGTACCTTGTTTACAAGAATACGTTTCCCGTACTTTAGATTACTTGCAAGAGTACTTTACTCGTGCTCTACCATACTTGTAAGAGTGCTAGCTAGTTAGTGCTAGCCTTTAGCTCCCTCATCACTTGCTCAAGAATCATTATACAACGAAAAACACACACCTACATTCACAGAATAGAACGGCACCATTGTTTTTCGTTAGTTACATTGTAGTTTCAGCACACGCTAGAAAGCACAGCTAACCAACTGACAACGAAAAGCTTGTTCGGTATTCACAAGATGTTAGGCTTCACAATTCTTACAGTTTTCTTTACAAAAAAAACAAATTGTTAAACGAGCAGCAAACTCACTTTTGAAAGTACTGACTCTCGTCAACCGTAACCTGTCCTTGGTGTAGTTGACACTTCTGTAGGTTCATATGTCACATAATTGTGGTATATATGTCACAAAAGTGTCTACATCATCCAGCGCAAGCTATGGCTAACGGGTAAATAGTACATCAAAAAGTATGTTTACTGCTCCTTTAAGCTTCAGAACAAAAATAAACCAAAAATCTTACAATTAGAGAAGCCTAAGATCTTGTCCGGTAGAATATTTTTTTTTAAAATTGATCAAAATCAAACATTCTCAGGGTGCGAGACGTCGTTGTGTGAGCCCTGCATGTGTGCCCTGCTGCAAATCCAATACTATATCCCCCTGTTTCCCTGATGATCAGGGGCGCCGCCATTTGGCGCGCAGTTTGAATGTGGTATTTTTGAAAGTGTACTGCCCCCCGATGAGCGCTGTTGCTGCTTCGAGTTTGCTGCTCTCCGCCTGCCCCGTGTGTGCTGCATTTTTCTCGTCTGTCTGTTTTTTTGGAACGTATCGTCCCGGTTTGGCATGGTTTTCAGCGTAGATTGTCAGAAAAATGACAAAAAAAATCAATATTTTAGCAAAATTTCAGTCTTGCTGTCGCATGAGTGTGTTTCCCGGCGTCTTATTGTTAGGAAATGAGAATTGTTTGTCTTTGAGATTAAGGTTTGGTAGTTCTTATGGAAAAGGCAAGCAGATTCACAACAACATTTTGCTCAGCGTAACGAAAAATTGTTTATTGTCAAATTTGAAATTTGCATATTCCTTTGTTTCCGCTCCAAATCTCTGTTTGTGTTCATATGCAAATGAAGTAATACATTGTGCGTTATTCGCCCGTTCTAATGCACCTCGTCTGCATACAAACTGCAAAAGCAATTTGAACTGTGCACAAAGTTGTAGTACGCAAATTTCAGCTTGGCTGTTCATTTGCAACTTCTCAACGTTATGGTTGAAGCAGTGCAACTTTCGCCGGTCTGAAATTTGCATATTCCTTTATTCTCGCGAGAAACGCTTTTGTATTCGTATGCAAATTTGGTACTGTAGAAGTAACATACTGTAAGATTGTATCTTACAATTAGCAGCACTCAACATACTTCTGTTCAGCTTTTGCTTGCCTTTTTCGTAAGAATTTCTTGGAAGAGCTTGTTTTATTCACGCTGAGCTTCTTCTTCTGCACATGCCACGGGTCCTTTCCGCAGTATTCCTTGTCCGAATTTTCGCAATAAGAGAATTATCATCAGTTTAAGATTGTATGCTCATCACAAAACATAATCTCGTCCTGAAACGCTATAAGCTTCATTTCATCCCAATGGTCTGAAAACGTTTCATTTACTGAGCGAAAACAGTCTAAGGTAACCCTCAATATCACTTTGAGTATTTAAAACACTCAAAATTGATCCTTATTTGCTTTGAATACACAACGAGATTGTGTTTTGTTGGCTAAACCGCAAAACGTTGTCTATTATTGATCGAATAATATGAACCAAAAAAACATGTAAACTTTATTATCATTGTTCTACGATGATTGCCTCTGCTCTACTTGTGTTCAGTCACAACGAAAATGTGATTGTGATATTGTATTTATCTCTGTTGTAAAGATGATAAAGGAATTTGTAAACTTTGTATATATTTATCATAGTATGCAATACAAGTTAATGTGGGGAGCAAGTATAATACAAATTACAAAAGAAGAAACAGGGGGCGCGCCTTAAAAGAGGACCGGAACGGTGTATTCTTACAATTAGAGGTAGAAATCGCATTTACCAATGTATTTACTTGCTCCCGTTCATATACGTGATCGACAACATCTTCGAAGATGGCAACTAACTGGTACTGTTTGATCTATTCTATTCTGTACATGTTGCGGATCTGCGTTATGCATCCATGCTTGCCAACACGACATTAGGTTTCGTAGCACTTGTCTATTGGAAACTGGTAACCAACGTTTTGTTTTCGCATATGTGTATGTGTTCAAAAACAAATGTGCTTTGACCCTCAACTTTTGTGTTCAGGAAAAAATGTGCATAAGCAAATTCCTCAGTGAACTCCCGGTTGCCTGTCCCAGTAAGTGCAATTAGTACGACCATAACACAGGCGAGCAAGACAGTCACATTATCGTTGCAGCCGGCATGCACTTATTTTCTACCCTTTTGAGCGATGCGAAAATATTATATTTAAAGAATGCTTGTTAGGTGTAGAATTGGCAAATAAAGACACAAATTAAAGGAAAAGTGCTACTTGTTAGTGTAAAGTTGGGACAGATCGGTTTCAATACCGCAATCCGTATGCATGAAATTATAGCTTTTTTTTTACTATTCTTTCAAAAACTTGATACACAAATATAAAAAGCTATATCTGTTATATTTACCACTATAATCCACAGAATTCCTTTGTGTTGGCTTACAGTACCTCATTTGCATACAAGAACAAAGCATTCACTCGCATTGATAGAGAGATAGTTTATTCAAATTTGAGACCGGTGAAAACCTCTCTCTTTCTCTCTCTCTCTCTCTGGTGTCCTTACAATTATCAATGGCATATCGCGAAGGAATTCTTTTGCTATGCCCGTGTAATCTAATGTTTCCTATGAAACATAAATAATATTGTATAACCATGTGTTTCCTAACTGTCAGTATGTTGTGGACAAACAGACATATTTCAGACTTGTGACTAACGTACAGGTTTTTAAAACTTAATTTTTTGAGCTGGAAACACATCGGGAGGTCCAAATTTCCATAGAAACAGTTCACAGGATAGTAATATAGTAAAAGTTTATCCAGTGCACCGTAGAGTGTTCTTTGTTGTCTTTTAGGGAAATCGTGAGTTCCTGGTAAGTACATTGGTTTCCGTCGCAAGGCGAATCGGTAGGGATTTGGAGATTGGGGGAAGGATAAGATATAATGAGCTAAACACTTTATTAAGGTGGATCTAACTATATCTGTCCTACTCAGCTGGGATAATTGTGGTCTACAAGCTGCATGATTTTGTATTTTGAGAGTGGTTAAGTCCAGAGAGTTCCACAAAGTCCTGGCGCGGCTGGTACAGGTAGAACCATATAGGAGGATGGTGAAGTAGCTGCGATTGGTCACAGTGTGAATGTTGTGTGGTTCAACCCGAACCCTAGCAAGCAACACTTGTGCCGATTTCTGCTCTCGCTGAAAGCTGCTTTTTGCGTCAAGGCAGCACCCGACCCAGGAACACCCTTTGATTACGGACAAAAAAGGAAGCTTCACTTTTAACCCGATTAGCCTTTTCTCTTTGAGCTTTCGCTTCCATGAAAACAAAGTCTGGGGTTGCCTCAAGCATGTCCTTGCTTACACAATGCATTTGTACAATGCCGGAACGCATGCCAAAGATAGGGATGGGAGAGCAAAAAAGCAGGCCGAACATGTATGGGAACAATTGCCTTTCAATGCACAGCGAGCAATGACTCACCAAAACAACGGGTGTTACAACAAATATTATATTTGAAAATATTTAGTAAATATGAAATCAAAAATGTTTGCCGCTTTGGTCAACCGTTAACCTAGCACGTTACATTTTATTTTCGTTCAAAAATTGATATCTAACAAAAAGGTTGGGAGGGGAGCACTCCTTGTTCATGTTATAGTGTATGTATTACGCCCGTGGCCGAGGGGCAGGTCCACTGGTACAAATTAGTTGTTGACATGTGTCGGTTTGGATTACGTGTACAGAAAACTGTTGATTATATTCATTTTAACGACGGATTGATTACCCCGGGACGTTAGAGGCAAAAACATGTAGCTGGAGCATAGAACTTGTTGTAATCTATGGGTGACGCTAGGTATATTGATTTCACCGGGCAAATTCAATAGCTCATCTTTGTCAACGGGTTCACTTACTAACAATAAGACAAAGAAAAAATTTGAGCACGGGGAAGTTACACTGCTCCTCGACACGATGCAAATAGTGTTAATATGGTGCGATGGGTGAATGAGCACGATTTGAAATGATTATAGAGTTCAGGGTACAGACACAAAAAGTGACTTCCAGGTTCACCGACCCTCGTGGTTGATTTTATCGGAATGGCAGACGTTTACCGCTATCCCCTCTCCCCGTCGAGGTACCACCCTAAGAAAAACCCCGTTGAGGTACTACCTGGGGTGCCACACATAATGCATTAGAGACCGAAGCCGACTAATCTCACTTACTAACAACAAGTAGCTGTAACAATAATAATAATAATAATAATTTATACTTCCTAAAATACCATGTTTTCGTTATTAACTTTACTAATAAGCTTCAGTTTGAATTTCTAGTCGCTTCTCTTGCCTAAAACGACTGCGATGAGTAAAACCTAGTGGTTGCGAAAGCGCTGCGATATTGCGATTTCCGCAGCGGAAAACGCAAAACCGCGGTCCCCGTTTCTTTAATTGTAAGATAGAGGAACATATTCGTAAACCTCCGCTCTTCCGGTTGCCGAAATTTACACTGTCCACCCAAATGATGTTCCAGCTGGCATTATCGACACAGACTATAGAACACACATTCCTTATCACAGCAACAAGAGTGAAATCTTACAAATTACAAATTTGCATGTTTCGCTGTAATAAGCATATGATAACAAAGAAACCAAAGTCTCCCGTATTCAAGGCATTTCGCCTTTGGGAAGTCCTGAATAGCCCCTGGTCTTCTCAGGAATCCTCGCAGGCGAAACGCCTTGAATATGGTAGACTTTGGTTTCTTTGTTATCGTATGTAAATTAGGCACTGCAGAAAGAGACATCCTCAATGCATAATTAACATCTATGATATCGATAGTGCAAGATGATGCAACAACTGTTCGTATTGTTAGTGTTGGCTCCCCCACTACTATTGTCATACTTGGCTCCGTTCTGTACAAATACCCGACTGTCACTGTATGAACAAATCTTATTGTTAGGTTTCTTTCCAATTACCCAAATTTTTCAAAATATTTAGATGCTTCGCAAAACTGTGCCATTTCATAAGCTTGTGAACCTGCGCTGAGCTTTAGGACACTTGAGGAAGTCTACAAAATGAAATATATAACGACAGTCGGATATTTGTATGGAACGGAGTCAGATATGCCAATAGTACATGCACCTACCAACACATCTAAAATTCTCCTATCTCTATGAAGTTTTACGAGTACGTGAAATCGCTATCAGTGGGAACGGTGATATTGCGATTGGAAGAATTTGTACCATCCATGCTAAGCAAGAAAGAAGAAAATGTGGTGAACGTGGTAGGCCAAAGACGAGAACCGACTAATCTCACTCACTAACTATTAATATAAGTATAGTGCTCACGAAATTGCCCGATACGTCAGGAATGCAAAATTGTTGTGCTTAGTCAATCGTTCGCAATGAAACGTTCATTTGCGTATTCAAAAACAGTTGTTGACTATGAGTGAGAACATGTATTCCTTTGTTGCTATCGGAACGATGTATTTTGCATTTTCGTGAGCCTAATAGCTATGATTCCTAACATACCATCTTTACCTTTACCAGCTTCCCTGACAGCATGATGCGTTCTGGCCATGACAGCAGCAGCCAACAAACAAGCAAAAAAAATCTTACAAACAAAGAGCAACACTCGGTGTTGGGATGCCTTTACGATGTGTCATAATAGCCGACAACTACTGTCATTGTCACTGTAGAACTGTCGCTGTCATTGTCACTTCGAAACAATACCGAACAAGCCGATTGAAGGTGTCGTCGCTTTTGTCTCGTATTGCATAATCTGGTCAACAGATCTAGTCTCTTGCACTGCAAGGTGAGAAAAACGAAACGCTTACATTAGCATTGTCACTATAAACTGAACATAGTTATTAGAATAGCAATAATACAAATATTAATAATAATAAAAACAATAATGCATTCTAAAAGATTCAGTTTAGAGAATGACTGACGCGTTTATAAAGTGAAGATATCTAATCCTGTATTAAGACCCTTCTTTTCCCTTCTAAGACTCTTCAAGACCCTTCGTAGCCTGCGGGGCGGTCTCATAAGATATCCGGATGATGTAGGGTGTTTAGTTGTAAACGTATGCGAATCAGGAACTTTTGTAGAGCGCGCAGAAGCAACATGTTTTGGGTATACAAGTGGTAAGTAAGTGAGCTTTAATATAAAACAAAACTCACTCGTGCAATAACATAACTCAGAAACACATATCATGCTGTTCCTTACAATATGAATGCACGTTATTGACCATGAGTTCATCCGCTAGCAGAACATGTCTCAACCGCCGGTCTACAGTACCTCATTTGTTACCAAATGCCTTGGAATTTGAATAAATAAATAAATAAAATAAATTTGCATACGAGACAAAGGCCTTCCGAGCAAGAACAAAGGAAACATGCAAACTTCTGATCGGTGTCTTCATTCACTATCTCAACTTGATGTGCTAACTCTGTCTAAGCAATTTTTTCTAAACACTTTTGAAAGGCCCTGTCTCCTTTTATATCTTATTATTAGTAACCCGAGAAACTGTTAGTTTTTGCTTTATTATGTCATGCAAAGCTTTATTACGTCATATTAATATGTTAAGAAAGGCTATGTCATATTATTTATATGTTATGCAAAGCCCCATTATGTCATATAATATGTCATTTTGTAAGTAAGAGTAAACCGTCCATCTTTTGGAATGTCCATCTTTGCCGAACAAAAGAACAATAATCCGTGGGCGGTAACCCTAAAAAAGCAAAGACACAAACCGGGGGGGGGGGGA
>JACMIJ010001595.1:0-11951 GCA_014805365.1 Koerneria luziae
TTTCCTTATTTCCTACCTAAACCCTGTAAGAGCATCTGCCCTGTTACCACATGTTTTCTTTTTGTTGAATTAAGATACTAATGATATTGATTTCTTACGTAATATGATGCGAATTACAGTTGAAATTCTAGCGGAGATTCTGATTGTCCTTACGAGTATTAGATATCACCGAAACGCGTTGATTACAGGTTGCTGGCGCTGATCATTCCGGGTTTGATGGCAGCGGCGAAAGAGGAGAAGCTGCCCGAGCACCTCAAGTCGGCACTGGTGGACACGCAGTTGGTCGCCATCCTGAAGCGATTCTTCGCCGTCATCCTCACGTACAATGTGATCCCGAAGTCTGTAGCTTTTATTCTTTATTCAATCCGATTATTTATTTTATTCTTTATTCAAGTTTTGGATATTTTTGAACTGGCAACGGTTTTGCTTTCGAAACACATACTGATGGGCTAAAAGATGATATTTCCAGCGAATATCCCACTTGGTTTTAGAACCAAAATGTAATAGGAAGCCTACCTAAAAGTTCTTTTCCAAAAGATGTGTGTTCACCATCAAAAATTGTCTTCGAATCCCATGCTCTGTCACGAATGACGGTTTCAGCTTGGACTTGGAAGAGACGCGCAAGATGATTGTGGAGGAGAAGCGACTGCTCAAGTTCCCGGGAATGTCGAGGAACGAGTTCCTGTTCGTCTCCTCGAAGATTCTTCCCAATGAGGCACAATTGATGACGGTACGTGACGAGCGTATGAATTGTGCTTTTCGTTGCTATATACAGAATATGAGTGTTACGAACACTTCAGGCACTAACGAGTGTTTGAAATATTCAAAAATTTGAGGCTTATTGTTCTGTACGTAACGTGGCCATACATCGACATGTAACGTTTCTATATTTCGAAAACGGAGTGACCCTGTCATGCAAGATGCCAGAAACGGGGTGCTTTTTGTATAATATATGTTAGGTTCCTTAACCGGGTGCTTCCAATATTAAGGTAACCCAAAACGGGAGTGCCTTAGCGTTATCAATAACGTTATTGTCGATGTATGAACGCTACTCAAATCGTGCCTGTTCATGTTTTACGTACATTGTTGTTTAGGTGAAACGAACGTTGATTCGTCTGGTGGAGAAGGAGATCTTCCCTCCCGCCGACTCCTTCCCGTTGCTCATCCTCGGCGCGACTTCGATCTTGACTGAGTATGTTGCTTTGGGGCTGAAAATAGGGGGTTCAGGGGATACAAGTCAGGAATGATATGTCTGATGGCGTACAGTATATTCTGCTTATGATGAACGCAGAGCACGCAAGCGCTTAAACGGTGCCGGAAACCGCTTTTACCCCTCTTTTTGAGCACAAGATTAGTGTTTTAACCCTCTTATTAGAACATTTGCTACATTTTTTGCGTGGTTTGCGCCTCTTTTGCAAAAGAAAATGCTTTTTTTATTCCTCCTCTGGAACAAACGGCTTCAACAGAAGCAGAGCTATGACACAGCAATATTTCTATTTTGATGGGACCAAGGAATTTTTGGGCTCTGCGAAGATAACTCTTATTGTGAAAAAAAGATATGTCAATGATGTGCGACGTGTTCAGGGTTGCCGATCAAGGCGACAGTTCGTTGAAGCGTGTCGACATTGACGATTTGCTCGTGAATCCGGCTGCCGTGGATGAGCTGTTCTTCTTGTATCTGGGATCGAAGGCACTCGGCAACAAGGTGATCTTTTCGTAAGGTTGTTCACTGGCTACGTTGGAGAACACACATCGAAATGTCACGTTCCCATATTTTGAAAACGGGGTAATTCTCTAATGTAGGCCTGCAGAAACGGGTGCGTTTTGAAAATTAAGGAACACGAACGGGGTGCTTCTTCTGTTAAGGTATCCCAAAACTTGGTACTTCGGTGTTATCAACAATGTTTTTGTCCATGAATGTTCGAGAGCCTGTTAGACATGCTGGTTCTGTGTTTTGTTTTGTTCTGTGACAATGAGACGAATACTACAGTAGTGAAGAAGGCGTATCTTGGATTTTACCGTTAACAATAAGATGGAATTTATGATGAAAACAGGAGTTGTGTTACCAAATCCTTTACTTATCTTTTGTGGTATTTCAGCTGACGGATGATTCCCTGGATTTTATCGAACCGTCGCCGAATGCAACGAAAATTCGTCTGTTGGTGTATCTCCGGAGGTCCTCTGTCGCCGTCAAGAAGTTTATGAACAATCTTTGGGTGTGTTTTGTCTTTCTTAAATAATAGTATGTACTGTTTTTTGTTGTTGTTATAATACGTTCTTGTTGTTGTGCTAGAGTGCAACATTTGAGTAAAGTAACCGAACACTTTGTTTCAGGTTGCTCGTGATGCCTTGAAGCAAGTGGATACACTGAAGCTGCAGATTTCCGGTTTGTTTTCATATATTGAAAATTTGTTTTTGAATTTAATATAAAACTATTCAAATATCGTGGCCAAGAATGTGCGAAAAGTCTTGTTCTTCCAGGATTGCAATTTTACAAACAAGTCATTGACAACATGGGTGATAACGGATTGAAAGCGATTGGTGGGCATCTGTTCAATGAGCTGCGGAATATTCTCGCACAATCTGAGGTATTGAAATGCACTGATCGGTTTCCTTTTTTGTGGTGTCTTTACTCATTGTTTTACAAACTGTTTTCAGTGCAACAATGTCCACTAGCAACCAACCAATCTGTCATCCATGTTTGGACTTTTTCTATGTTTAGGCTGCTCTTTGTTTCTTTTGTAACGTTACAATTGCAGTACGAGGCGCGTGTGCTGATATACGGTCTGCTGCAAATCCTTGGTCGTCGTCAGCCGTCGCTGATCACGTCGGATCTCGCGTTCGTCCAGCGATGCTTCTTGAAGATGACTGAGGTTGGGATTTATCCGAAATCTCTTTTTTTGCTTGACTTGACGAAGAAACTAGTCATATTTCGCAGCTTTATGGTGCTTGATTCATAAGGAGTTTGTACTTCTAATTGTAAGCAATTCAAGCAATTTTTCATTGTTGTCATGTTACAGGAAGAAGATGCGGTGGTGTACGCGATATCCGACTGTATGGTGGAATGGCTCGCCGTGTTCCGTGATACCACCGATCCGACTATCCGAACTGTTCTGCATACGCTCGTTGCGGAATACGTTTCGCATGTATGCCATTGTTTTTGTAAGAACTATCTAGTACACTTTTTGCAAGAAGAGGAAATGGCTAGGCTATTCTTCCAGAATGATAACAAACATATCCTCTGAAGTATACAATATAACGTTTTCACTTGTATCGAGACGTAAAACGGGTTATTTAGGACAATCTGAAGACCCGTATGGTGTCGCTCAAGTACATCGAGGCGTTGTTGTCGAAAAGCGAGTTGGATCTGCACTGGATGCTCATTCGATCCACGGCTGATCGGTAATCACTTACAATCAGATCATGAACGTCTTATCACTTTTGATAGTTTTTTTTTTTTTAGCATACTAGCCATAGCCAAACGTCATACCATGTTATGCAATACAAGCATGTAGGCATGACTTCTATTTTCGAAAAATGTTATTTTGATACTTCTGAAATAGGCACTACCGTTCACGTATGGTGTACTTCCAGGCGTGACGAAGTGTCGAAGGAGGCTCGGCGTATGTTGGAAGTCTCGTTGAAGCCGGAAATCGCACCGAGCACCAAGGACGTGGTATGTTCGTCAATCGTATACCAAGTGCTTCTTGTGAAGTGAACGTTCTTTGTTGATATATTATATTTCTTACCTTGCTATTGTTATAATAGTGGGTAATATGTGTAAGAACTGCATTCCAATCTCTGTTGTTCAGGTGCAAGCGTTGTATCCCAAGTTCGAATCGCAGTTACGGGCAGAATCGAAGACGGAGAGAATGGAGACGAACGAGACCGGCGATACGGCAATCGTGGCTATCGGCAAGACGGTTCGTAGCTTGGATTGTCAATTGTTCGTCTTTTGGACGGGTGGTAATTGAAAGCAGAGCTATCACAACCAACTGTTCCAGAGGAAGTTGGCCGCTGGCTCCGTTGTGTCTGTGTTTTTGCTTGAAATAAGCACGAGTCTACAATCTTACTACTTTTTGTTCATTCCAGTTTGCTCGTTACCTTTGGGCGACCGCAGAGGTGGCCGTCGGTGAGAAGGAAGTATCGCTGGTGGGAGACGAGGGAGACGGCCAGTGGATGCGCATATTCCCGAAGGTACGGTACGCTTATGTGAAAACAATGAATGTTGTGTATTATTAGTAAAGGTAAGACATAAACAGCTACCGTTTGTTAGAGCAAAAGAGTTGGCCGGATTCGGCCTCTATCACCTGACCGAATAACCCAACCCTGAACTGAGGCCATCATAAGAGATGACTTTATGCTCTTTTTTTGCAAGACAAGATATGCCAAGATCTTCGACGGCGATTTTGCTGCTCATCGTCAGCTAAAAATCCGTGGGGTGCTGTATTTGTTCGTCTTTTAGGTTGTGAACGAAGTACTGTATCCGTTGAACGAGTGTGGTGATGCGGAACTGGCGGCGAACCTCCTCAACGTGCTTCTGTATGCGGCAGCGAGTGCACAAGGTATGAGATAAGTTGTTGTTATCGGCAATCGCGTACTCACAAAATGCAGTTGACTATGAGCGAGAACATGTAATTGGTTATTGCTATCGGTACTGCTTATTCTGCATTTTCATGAGACTAATGTCAGTCACACAGATATGTGGGTGAAGAAAGCGAGTGAAGTGAACTACTGATGAGGTTGTGACTCCTTTCAGTAGTACGAGATGAGGAGATTGATATTTGAGTGTGAAGGTAGAACAAGATGAAAAAAGGTGTGAGGGTAGCAGTGAGAAAGGAGAATCTATGGCTAGATCGCTTCTCCGAAAGCTATCAACCTGCCTGATTCCAGATGGTTTCCTCCTTCGTATCGCCCGTGCCGCGCTGTCGGTTGTCCCGTCGGCCTCGTCGTCGCACGCGAACGCGGCCGCCGCGCGTTCCGTTCGTCTCTGTCGATCGTCCGGGCGGACGGAGCTGTGCGCTGACGCGTCTGCGTTGTACGCCGCGCTCTGCGATGCGAACGAACGACTGATCGAGGGCATCCGGACGGTGGAGGAACTCGGACACCCGGTTCGTCCGTGTAATGTAGTGGCAAGTAAAACACTGGCAGCCCAAGGCATAAAAGTGGTTACATATGTGCTTTATGAGTTGAGCCATATGTGTTCAACTGTTGAAATTATAATACCTGCTTTTCATTTGAGAAGTTATTTGCAAAAGAAGTCGCTCTCTCGGTACCTAATGTAGGGTTTTCAGGGGCTGAATTCTGGGAGACTGGAGAGTTTTCTTCTTTTTTTTGTTTGCAGTTGCAAAATTTTTGCAAAAAACCCTATTTTGTTGGCTGTGGCTTTTGAAAGAACATCCGCAATTTTGACTGCTCTGCCTCAGCCGGGATTCGAACCCGGGCATGCGTGCGCACTCCTGCGTACACGTGGAAGTCTCTCACCACTCGGCTATCCAACCGCACGCGAGTATAAGAAACGAGGATTGCCTTGTAGGAGATAGCCAAACTTGCGCAGCTGACTGATGATAGCACAATGCCGCAAACTTTGTTAAAGTAAACACCTATTTTTCATATGATAAAATAAGGTTCACTCTCATTGGCAAAGTAATATACAAATTTGTGACCAGTGGATGTTCCAGTGTTTCATTGTTAACATGATGTGCTTACTCATTGTCATACATCATGACAACAACGTTGTTGATAACACCGAAGCACCCCGTTTTGTGATGCTTTAACATTATATGCATGCCGTTCATGGACCTAAATTTTCAATAGGCACCCCGTTTCTGACGTCTTACACTAGAGAGTCACCGCGTTTTTGAAATATAGAGCCGTAACACGTTGATGTATCCTCATTGTTCATCATACATGGACACTCTTGGGAACGTTGGGTCACCCCGCGATTCTTGGGAACGTTGGGTCACCCCGCATTTGGGTGCTTGTCTATATAAAGAACCCACAAATCAACCTCAAGATATAAGTATCAACCCGTATTATAGCAGTGTTCTGTAGAGGCCAAAAACAGGAACGTACCGTGCCCATGTATGTTGTTCATACAAATGACATTCAGGACGTGCCGCCGGGTGTCGCCTGGGTGGCCTCCTCGCTGTTGTCGTCGTGTTCGGTGATTCCCGAGACGGAGATGACGTCACTGATCGTGCGACTGACGAAGTTGGTCGAAGAGGGATACGAGCGACCGGGCGGAATGCTGGACGCGGCCCTCGGCGCCATCTGTCGCATTCTTGGCGAGACCAAGGCGAATGTATGTTTGGGGTTCCTAGTACTGGCTATACGTTGAAGTCTCTTTCAAACGCTTCTGGCTGTATCTAATGTTGTACGTCTATAGTAAAGAAAACCATCAACAGATACATAATAGTAGCTCGTATTTTGCCTTATGTTCACTACTATCGTAGCCTGGTTCAACAATAAGACGTCAGTTTGGATAGAAACAGACTGTACTTTTCCTTTTTCCTGTAGCAAATTTTGAATGACTTGGTCACGAACTGAATAGCGTTCCTTTTGTGTGACGGTTTCTCATATCATTACAAATAGTTTCTTCTTACCACTTCTTTCTTAGGTGGCATGGACTGTCGAATCGGCATCGAGTGTGCTCGAATTGTGCGAGAAGATCTCCACCTCGCGGAAGGAGGGATTCACGAGTGCCGGTCGGGATCTCACGGCACGTGCGATCGGACTGATCGGAGGATTGCCGTTCCCCGGACTGTATGAGAAGGTACGCTGTTGGTTTTGTGTGCTCCATCCCCCAAAAAACTTTGCTGACAATGAAATGAGCTGATCCTGTGGAACACACGTTTTCGTACGCGGTTTAACGTTTCAAGCCCAATATACGGATGACTATGTTCAGTTGCAGTTAATTCATGAGCCCATTCTGTTATATTTAGTGAAGTGCCATTTTTGTTTTATTTTCTTGTCTTACAATTAACTAAGAGCTTGCGTATTGTGTTTGAAAGCATAGCGATCGTGATATATCGTGGAAATCAAATATATGTCTTGTGTTCTAATATTTTAACGCTGCCGTTTTTAAGGCGCTGGCATCGTTATACGCTGTCGGAGAGGGTCCTCCCCGTCCGGAGTTGCAATTCGCCGTCGGTGAGGGTCTGTTCAATGCGGCACTCGGCCAGCTGGCACCCGGTCATCGGGATGTCTATCGTCAGGATACGAGGGCATGGAAGGTGGGATCAGGATATCAAGATCCATGTTAAAGATTAATTGAACAAAATGTTTTGGTTTTCCTAACAATGAGATTACATTTTTAAAGATCACCCTTTGGATGAACAGAATTGTCGATAGGTACCCCGTCGTTCACGTATTTTTAGTTGTCAGAGTAGCACGATTTGTCGATGTATGGGAGGAGTTTGCGTTTCTCATTAGATTTGTTGGGATGCATTAACAATAAAACTGTCGTGCTTTTTAACAAGCGTAGAGTTGCTTCAGCGTCAAATCGTTACAAAGCATCAGGAGAAATGGATAATAACGCAATGAAACACTTTTTATTTACTTTATTTATTTATTTATTCGAATTCCAAGGCATTTGGTAACAAATCTTGCAGGAAGCGCACGCATCGTCCGACTGGTCAACGGCGGAATCCCATCTGGCGTCCATCTTCGATGTGATCCTGTCCGAGAAAGTGAACGCCCCCAATCATCATCTCCGAAGGGCGACCATCGTCTGGCTGCTGGTGCTTACGCAGAAGGCTATCGAGGTAGATACTACAGTCTAGTTAGTCTGGTCTAGTTAGTGCAGTCTAGTTGGATGCTACACACAGTTTGGTTAGATAAGATAGTCTAGTTCTAACGTTGGAGATTGTAACGTAGCGCAAAAGAACAAAGTTTCGTAGACTTGATCAGGGATTATGCTGTTTATGTATGTGTAATAGTGTTGCTTGCGCTGAATAATAATAATAATAATAATAATAATAATAAAACGTTTCATTAATTGTAAGAATGTTCTTCTTGTTTCCGAAATCGTTGCTATACGGTAACTGAACGGCACGCACTAAACCTAACGTTATCTCGTTTAGTGCATGCCAAGGGCAATCGACGAGGCTATGCTGCATCGACTGCAATCTGCATTCGTCGACGGCCTCACCGAAAGCGATGGTAAGCTCTAAATTTGGTTTTCTTAAAGGGGACCCTACATCATGTTGAGACATTGGAAGTTCTTCCTATCTCAAAATTGCATATCTCCTTGTGATAGAGAGCGCAGCCTCTGTTGTTGTATGGAAATTAGGTACTACGGACTATCCGAAATGAACCAATCATACTATGACAAGATTAATGCTTGTTTCTTTCGGTGTTCAGTTCTTGTTGTTGTTTTCGTATGTCTGTGCGCAACAGAACAATAAGTTGTCGTTCAGATTTCG
The DNA here is from genome assembly GCA_014805365.1 of Koerneria luziae. NCBI lineage: Eukaryota > Metazoa > Nematoda > Chromadorea > Rhabditida > Neodiplogasteridae > Koerneria > Koerneria luziae. Next base: position 8,427 of record JACMIJ010001595.1, read on the forward strand.
CACAAGACATCGCGAGTAAGGGAATCGGCATCATCTATCGAGAGGCCAGTGAGGAGCTGAAGAAGCAACTTGTCGGCGAACTCATGCAGGTTTGTTAATGTCGTTGACGTTCTTATTTCACAAGTTGTCTTGTAGAAAATCATCAATGCTTTTTATTGGTTACTGTAAGGCGGAAAACGTTTGTGATGACAATGCACCACAGTCATACTACCGCTTCCACGGAGCCGGCTCCCACGGGAGTGCACTTTTGCTCCACCTTTTGAGCAGATAAAGCGCTTTTTACCCCGCACATTTGAACAGTTTCTACATTTTTTCGTGGTTTACCCCTCCTTCACATACGCAAGTTACTACTTTACCCCCTCCTCTGGAAGAGTCGGCTCCGATGGAAGCATAGATATGACCACAGTGCAGCAGATTGTAGGAGCAACATTCCATGTGTGGTACGGTATTGTGGATCTATGGTGAGGCCTTAGTTTCTAGTTATGAACGATAAAGGAAAGCTTTTGTCGTAATCAGAGGGTTCTTTGATGGGGTTCTTGATGTGCCAGAAACACTTTGAAAAATTCGAAGACAGGTGGACTGCACCCGAACGCGGCCCGATTAGGAACGATAGAACGCACCAATTATGCCCTGTTTTGGCCACCGAGTGGCTCTGATTCCACAGGACAATATTGTCCAAGATGCTAACATGGGGAAATGAACATTTCGAGACATATTTCTTTGAGAGTGTGACTGGTTTTCCAGGCGCTATCGGAAGGCCGAAGTGTGCAGAGGACGGTGACCGAGGCAACGCCCATCTTCGAGAAGAATCAACTCGGAAAGACGCCTGATGGGTATGCAGAAGATCTGCCTTTACGCTAAAATACTATTCATCTCGGAATGTGCTTTATTTGTGAAGACAGTAGCAACAAGCAAGTTTATCGTTTTAGGTGAGTGCCAAACATGAAATGAGTAGCGTAGTGCTCAATGCTGTTTTTGAGTAGTTTGATCTTTCAAAACTTTGTAGCTTTTGACAATGGCAAAGTGAGAAGCTTCTGACAATGACAATGCTATGATAAACGTGACAACCGGGCCTTTCCAGGGAGGGTCTGTCGACGTACAAAGAGCTGTGTTCGCTGGCAACGGAAATGAACAACCCCGATCTCCTCTACAAGTTCATGCAACTCGCCAAGCACAACAATACGTGGAACTCGAAGAAGGTATACTTCCTTGATGCAATGTTAATTTAGCTCTTTTGCATTCATGAAACCAAAAAGTGACTGGTGTTGAAGCACAAAGAAGATGCTTTGTAAACGTTCGGACAAATGTGAAGTGTGTCTTATTGTTAGACGAGGCACGTATTCTATTTTTTATATTTTAGGTATGTAGGTTGTATATAACAGTCGCATCCACACCTTGTTTATACATGAAATACGAGTGAAAAGTGAACCAATTATTATACATGCACAATTATGGCGCCTTAGATAGACTGTGAAGACACATCTCATGTGTAATCCAAGACAGCGAATACAGTGTTAAACCATTTTCTACAATCAGTGAGAAATGGCTTGCTTTTGCAGGGTGCGGCATTCGGTTTTTCGGCTGTTTTTGAACAAGCGCGAAGCGAACTCGAACCGTACGTCGGGCAGCTCGTCCCCAAGTTGTACAGGTAATAATAGCTTAGCCTTGACCTTTAGTTTATCAATAGTTATCAACTGTCATTGGTATCGTATGTGCAAAAAAAAGGATAGTTAAACGGGTGTTTCATAAAGATAAGTAAGATAAATTCTAACAGAAATGGTATTAGTGTTGCTTGTTGTTAGTATTTTGGAGATGTGTGGTTTCGGTCTCTATCGCCTGATATGCCGTAGGAATGGAATGCGTATGAACATTTATGAATACCGCACCATACCATATCAAGCTTCACTTACAATTATAATAGATGCTCTTTCGCTTATTGTTAGGAAACTTGAGACTAGATGTTCACAACGGTGGAAGGATGAAACCTGTCTTTCTTCAGATACCGCTATGATCCGGACATGAAAGTGCAGCTATCGATGCGTGCCATCTGGAGTGTGTTGACGAGTTCGCGCAAGAATGTGGTAGGTTTGGGTTTTCCTTTCGTGCATTGTAATTTATCTTTGTAACAGTAATATTATAACTGTAAGTGAACAATACAATGCAATACATTTATCAGTTTCACTGTGCTGGTATTCTTGGCACGTGTTGATCCCGAATGACAGCCCAGTCTTCATCCGTTAGACTCCACCATCCTTGTCCGAACAATCGTTTCATCTCGTCTCTCCATATTGTCCTCAAAAGTGAACTGGATGGGTTTTTCAGGTTGATGAGTTTGCCAACGAAATCGCCAAAGAAGTCGTTCCGGGATTCACGAATAAGGAGTGGAGAATCAGGGAATCGAGGTACATTTCTCTTGAATCCCATTGTTGTTCTGAAGGTGTAATTTACTAGTTAAGATGTATTGAGCGTTAACGTTAACTGTATCACATTCCGTAACATCAACTGTAACACTTTCCATGACATCAACTGTTTTATAGCTGTCTGGCATATGCGGACCTCCTCTCCTCGCATTCGACACCCTCGATGTTAGCGTCGCTGCCCGAATGTCTGAAGACCGTCTTCCGGGTTCAAGACGATGTCAAGGTCAGTCCAGACTTTACACTAAGTTGCCTGTTCTTCTAATTGTAAGGCTGAACTTATAGGATAGGTCAGAAACACAAATGTTAGCTCACTTTCAAACTCACTTTTCTATAATCTTGTGTTCGGTCTGTGAAGCACGAATAAATAGTTCATAGTTAGGTATAATTTTTGCCCGGCTTTTCGGGCTTCATAAAACTCTCAAATATGGCCAACTGAACAGTTGCATCAATCGTATGCTTTGAAGAAATGCGTCATATTTATCATTGCAAAGCATACAAACAATCAAATGTGTTCGATGGGAATGTGTTATACGAGTTTTCAGTTTCCATTCCGATCCTTAATAGCTCCCATGTTTTGTTTTTTTGACTGGAAATGTATAAATGTACCGGCATGTGTAACAGCGTAGCGAGTATATTACAGTGTGTACAACTAATTGTAAGTAATTACTGGGAATGTTTGCTGTAAATTATTATTGGTAGAATGGGTGGGAAATGTCAAGAGTTTTTGCTGGGGATGGATAGTGTGAAAAGAAAGAAGTGTTCTATGCTTCTGTTGGAGCCGGCTGTTGTTTCAGGGCTGGGGTAAAGTAGATATTTGCGATTTTGAAAGGGGAACGTAAGATATAGGAAATGCTCAAATATGAGGACATTGTTTTTTGGTGCACATACAGAGGGGTAAAAGTTTGAGCCGACTCCACTGAAGCGTTGGTATGCCGAAAACTAATTGTCTGGAAAAAAGTGACGAGCAAGGAAGCAAACTACAGTTTCCTCCGTTGTTCGATAGTAACCACACAATTGGTTTGCTCCTTTTTCTATGTTTACGTTCCTAGTAATACCCTAGGAGGCGCTCTAGTGTAGACTAGAGTCTAGGAATCGGGATGATTAC
>JACMIJ010001596.1:0-11948 GCA_014805365.1 Koerneria luziae
GTAAAGTAAAAATATGATAATCATAGAAGTGTTATATAATCATATGTTACATGTGTATCCTGATGTGCCTAGAACACGGAAAAAAAGTGGAAAACAAAACAAGAATAAGGAACCCCGTCAAGGAACAAAGCCCTTCCGATTATGAAAGAAACTTTGTTTTACTTTAAATGTATATCATGTGTAAGATGACATTAAGTGCGAAAGTATTAGTTGTACTTGTTGTTAGTATCATGGCTACACTTAGATATGGGAATAGTAACATTTCTTTCTTCTTCAGACTCGTGACAAGGAGGCGTTGGAAAGGGCTCAGAAAGCTGCAAGCGCCGCTCAACAGTACGTTGCAAGCTCTGTTACTTTGCTAATTTTAAATTTTTATTTTTCGAAAAATTAAAAAAATTGGGTTGGTTTTAGGAACATCACCGCTTTAAACGAGGCAGAATCAAGTGTTTCCGAAGGTTGGTGTTTTTTTGTTTTTGTTTAGAGTTTTTTTTTCACCATGCGTAATCAGCCTCTTCCTGCTTTTTGTCGGAATAATTGTGTTGTTAGATAATAATACTTATTGTTAGCGTTAGTGCACTACAAAGATAAAAAGAACAACCTACAATTAGAACTTTTTAAGCATACATTGCAGAGGTTTCCCAGGAAACAACATTTACCCTTACGACGACCACACATAACGTCCATGCAAATGATTTGGAAGCCTCCGAAGATCAATCAAGAGTTACAGTGACTACTGTAAGTCGCACTCAAAGGAGAACTAGCCTCAACTTTTGAGTGTTTTAAACACTCTTTATTGTTAGTGCTTGAATGTCTATGACACCCATTTGCACATCATTCCCCTAACCATTAGCTAATCAATTTAACCATGGGAAAATGTGGAGCAGACATGACCAAAGTGACCAGAGTTGTTGACCAAAGTTTTCAAATCCAATTTTTGGAAATGTTTTATTCCCAAACCTCTTATATAATAGAAGACATCTAAACTAACAAGTAGCACTTTTCCTCTCTTATCGTTAAGTTTAATTACTTAATTTACTTAAAGGAGATCAGAAACCGTTGTTTTGTGTTAGCAGAACTGCGTGTATAAGAGACCCGCAACTTCTGTGAGGTGGGTAACTATATAAGGAAGTTGTGCTTTTTGCCTCCGAGGATTCACGGTTTCTGGCCCCCTTTAAACTATTTCTTCTTTATTATATCGTTTTACATTTCAGCTAGCCGTGCTGCTTGTTGTGTCATTTCTGGCCGTCGTAATATGGAAGTGGAAGTTGCATCAACGACTATTCGGGTCAACACACAACACTGTTTCCGCCAGTTACCGAAAACGATTCGTACCGTTATCCTGAATGTTGTGCGATTGTATGTACTTTGCTCTTGGAGTAAAGTTTAAAAAAAAGAAAATACGGATTACTGATTCCTGCAAGCCACTTGCTCGTATGTTGAATGTATGTGCTATGTAAATATAACATTATACTATTGAAAAAAAGCTGACCAAAAAAATAAGCCTGACAGGTGTTTGAGGGTTTATAACCCTCACTTTCTTCCATGTTAAAGATGCTGACTATAAACTACACTCAGTTCAAAAAATGAGGATTTATAACACTGCAGCAGTAAACAGTGAATAACCCCCTCAAAATAGAGGGTTATTTTTCTGTGAGTAGCAAAGTCGACGCCCACTAATTGTAAGACAAAGAAATGCAAATTTAAGAACAGTGGAAGTATGCTTGCCATAGCACTGCCTCGACATCATGTGAATTTTTTCGAATACAATTAAACGCCGCAACGGAAGTTAACGGAAGGAAAGGTAAAGTTTTGACCAACAACAGAGGATGCCAGCATACATAAGGGACATACAATCGTTCGGTCTTACAACACGTGCAAACCACTCCCTTCCATGCTCTGTTTTTGATTGATTCGACTTTCTTTGGCGGTATTGTTTGTTGTCAGTTCATTTTTCTTGTGCTAGATATTAGTGTGGGCCGATACAGCCTCTTTCAAGACAAGCCTTTTTTTGATCGAGACCGGAGTCTCTTTCATTACGTAATACGTATGACACAGCTTCATAGTAGCTTTGTCTCTGTGCAGAATGTATCGAAAGAATGATACAGCCGAGTCTTGAATTTATTTTGTTTTTTTGTTTTGTTTTTTTGTGGAAATAATGATCAGCACACTACTAAATATGCAACTTCTCTAATTCGCCCTTAATGTACTGCTTCTATATGCGTATAGAGTTGGTCTATTGTTTAAATTTCAAAGGAACTGCTTATTTAGTATAAGCAATAATGCGTTCTTGGCCTTCGTTTCCTTGTGCCAAGTTGTCGCTAGTGCAAGAAAGAAAACAACAGCCGGAAACGAGAAAACTTTCCCGCTGTTTAACACTACCGGAAAGAGCGTTCTAACCGGACAATTGGCATGCCTGACTCCGTTCTATACAAATATCTGACTGTTGCTGTATGACAAAATCTTATTCTTAGGTTTTTTTTCTTTTAGGTTTATTTTTTTAATACAACAATTTGCCAAAATATTCAAATCTTTGAAAACCAATTTAGTTTCACAAGCTTGTGAACTGTGAAAAACTTGGATGCGCTTGTAATAAAGAAAATGTGCGACAGTCGGTAATTTGTACAGAACGTAGTCAAATATTTCAATAATAAGTGTGTTCTAGATGTTGTGCTTTGCGTTTCTTTTTCTCTCCTTGCCAGCCGTCACTTCCTACCAATGCTTTGACTGCATCGGAAACGATTGCGAGGACATGCTCTGCCATGGCGATTATTGCGTTATGGCGAACTATACGGCCAAGTGAGATAACCAGAGCGAAATAAGCCTAAAAAAACTTCAATGAATCTGGAGTATTAAAAAAACACTCATTTTCTTCGGCGTTAATTCGGTTGAGAACATGAGCGTTGAAGCACTCAAAGTTTGAGATTCATTATCTTGTGAGGGTCAGTCTAAAGTAAGCTTACGTAGATACATGTATATATCATAAGCATGGATATTGTTCACTTCCTTGCAGGTTTGGCTCTAATCTAAAAGAGGAATCGCAAGTGGTCAAAGGCTGTGCATCGGGTAGTATGCTAGAGAGCAACATTAGAGAACACTGTGAGATACACAACACTGCGCATGGCAAGGTGAGCGTTTATTATACCCAGAGAGAAATAAACCATCAAATTTTGAGTGTTTAGACACTCTTTAGTGCTCGAGGGTTTATTACCCTTATCTTTAAAACATAATATTACGAAATATTTGACACTGATAAAATGAGTGTTTTAAGACACTCAAGCACTATTCAGCATATGTGAGGTTTTTTACTTCAGTTTGTTATGATGCTTTTTCTTATACTATTGGCATATCTGACTCAGTTCTGTACAAATGTCCGACTATCATTGTATGATCATATCTTATTGATAGGCTTTTTTAATTACACAGATTTGCCTAAGTGCTCAAGTTCTTCGCAAACTTCTACCGTTTCACATGTTGCGAATTGCCCTGAACTGTAATAAACTTGAATACGCTTGCAAAATCAAATATGTAGTGACAGTCGGATGTTTGTACAGAAAGGAGTCGGACACACCAATAATAGTTGTGACAAGAAATGAAACATTAACTTACATTGACATTACCGTTTTTTTTTTGCCATTTCAGCAAAACTCAATGTGCATTTGTAATTCTCGTAAGTGTAATACGGCACACTCATCGAATCAACTGAACACAGAAACCGTAAAAATTGTAAGTTTTCGAAAACATACATATTGCTTGTTCTCTCTTACAACTAGTACCTACGTTAGCTAACGTGTTAGTGTCGGTTCTGCAAGTTTCCGCTTCAACTTGAAGCCTTCAAAGTGGAAAGTTGTTTTTAAATAGTAAGGGTTGGAAGTAATCTCACTGCATATAAGCAATAAAACTGTAGTTGAGTAAGATTGCGGACGAGTACGCGAGTGTGACTAGTTTATATTCGTAGGGCAAGACGCTTATGTAGGGGGTGGCTGCAATAGCAGCCGGCATCATTCGTTGGGTCGGAGTATGGTGAAGCGGGACCACAACTGTATGTATAATAGAAGCTAAATACAGTGTTGATCACCGAATACCCGTTCAGTTCACCTGCAGCTGTTCTGGTGCTCGCTGTGGTCGCGAGAAAACATGCCGAGGAGAAATGTGCATTTGGGTGAAGAATCACCGAACCAGAAGTATTGAACGGGTGAGGAATTAAAAGACAGTTACTACACGTGTTCATTTAGTCGCTGTGAGACCCTTAGCTCAAAATGCGCGCCAAAAATATTAGTATTCTGCTCCTTGTCACACTATCACAGGTAACCGCACATTGTGGAATATTCTCTCACCTTCATATCAAGGCAGCGTGAAAATTTATTATTAAGAAAATGGGTGGTACGCAAAAAATTGGAAAAAGGGAAAAAGCACAGCCCTTATTCATGAAACGATGTCCAATTTTTTAAATGATATGAAACATATCAAAGAGAATTTGGATAGGTCCAGTCATCAAAGTTCAATATTAACGCGTTCGGCACAAGCTTTTGATATTGAAAAACCCAATAAAACATGTTATTCTTACAATTAGTGATTCTTTAGCGAGAAATATTTGCGTTTTAGGGATGTCTCAATTCCACGTTTCCACTGCTGGAAAGGCGTGCGATTGGCTCGTGTATGATACCGCCAATGACAGGTATTCTAATAAGTACGATAAGGCTCTCTGAGGGTGTCACGAGGGCTTTCAAATGAGCCTTAGTTGTGTGCCTCAATACCCAGAAAAACATATGCATGATTTTCATACTGCAGTTTCTGTGTTTTTATGACCACTTTTTAATTTTTGGTTTAAATAATTTGCAATCGCTAACAATAAGATACTCAGATTCATTATCACTTGGTGTTGCGAAGAACACAAACGACCTTCTCGTGACGGAATCCTGTATCTGCGCAAAGGACTACTGTAATAAAGACTACCCGTCTATCCCGAAGGTACATTTCTTGAAATCCACCTGATGGGGCAAAATTCGATACACTTGCAATATGTATTTGTAGGATTATTCAAGGTTCATCTTATAAAGAGCGACATTTTTTGTTGATTTGCAGTGCGTAATTTCACATGCTGCTAATATATACGACAAGCAAATATTTGTACTTAACGGAGACAGAGCTACCAGACCAGTAGCAAGGATTGGGAAGAATCACTTATTGTTATTATAGTTATGTGTATTATACAAATGTATAATATAAAATTAGTGTTTTCAAGAAGAACAGTAATATTCCATCTCATATCTGTACGTTCAGACCATTAAAGTACGCGAGCGATGTGCGACGCGTGTGACTTCTACATTCGACGGCAATACAGTACGCTTCGTAATATTACTGTAGTCCTCATTATGAACGGAAACGGTGTAAGGAAGAAAAATATGATATATGCTCATTACCGTAATACCGTGGCACCGTGTACACTATAATACCTTCAGATAACAACACCGTCGCGATTCTGCAATGGTGAATATTGCTTCACGGTAAGCATTGTTTGGCGTTATATCAACAGAACGTTAAAATAAGCTTAAGGGGGTCGGAAACAGTGAATCCTCGGTGGCAAAAAGCTCCATTTCCTTATATATACATAATACTTATGTTTGCAGGAGTAAGCAAATAAATGTTTTGAATGCATTAAATACATATATAAACAGGCATAGAAACATAGAATACATTGTTTGCAGACGTAAATCTTACAATTAGTGTAATAAGCGTTATTCGTCAGCTTTGAGCCCACATTGGCATAACCAAAGTTGTTCTTCAGGCAACATTGAGGAGTGACATTGGCCTGTTGCATGGGCATTTCACGGTGGGCTGCGTGACCTTCCTCCCTGACGCCGTGCTAGCAGAGGAGCTCAAACCGTCGGGTTGTGTAAACTTTGAGTCGAAGAAACTGAGCATCGAAACGTGCTTCACGGTAATACCGTAGTAGCTCTCATCGTCAGAGAAAAATAAGCCCAAAAAACGGTTAATAATGCTTGAGTGTTTAAAATGCTTACTTTCTTCATTGTTATGTATTTCGTAAGCCTATTCCAAAAAAAAAAACTAGAGAGTGTTTAAAACACTCAAAATTTGAGGCTAGTTTGTCTCTGAGCGTTTCCCTTTTTTCAGACTCGTGACAAGGAGGCATTGGAAAGAGCTCAGAAAGCTACAAGCGCCGCTCCACAGTACGTCGCAAATAGTTTTGTTTTTTTTTTTTGCCATATTTTCAAAAAATCAATACATTCGTTTTGTTTTAGGAACACCAGTGCTTTGAATGAGACAGAACCAAGTGCTTCCAAAGGTTGGTATTTTTGTTTTGTAGTTTATCGTGCGCCAAGCATAAACAGTTTCTTACTTGATTCTTGTAAAAGTAATTGTGTTGTCAGAGTTAAGAATTACTTATTGTTAGGGCTTGCACATCGCAATGACACAAAAGAAGAAGAACTTCTTAGACGTACGAATTGCCATATAATAACTACGCTGTGACCAATCACAGTGTTGTAATTTCAACATCCTGTAAAATATTTCAATGGAAATTTGGACCTCCTTTCGAGTAGAAAATTTTCGACATCTTGTACGTTAGTCACAAGTCAGGAATATGTCTGCACATTGCAGAAGCTTCGCAAGAGACCACATCTATGTTGACGACGACTATACCGTTCCGCCGTGTCCATACAAATAACTTGGAAGCCGCAGAAAATCAGTCACGAGTTAGAGTAACAACTGTAAGTTGCAGTTATTAAAGGAGGCCGGAAACCGTCAGTTCGCCGAGGATTTTGCTTCTGTGTATTTCCTGAACATAAAAGTGACGGGTCAATGAAACGCTCATTATAAATTCTTTTGAGTGAATGAAATGACGGTTTCCGGCCTCCTTTAGCTACAGTAAATCAATGAAAAAAGCCAACGTTCACAGCCTTTGAACTTCAGCATTGCATATTTTTACAAGATATTTCAGATTGTCATGCTGCTCATTCTGTCAATTTTGGCAGCTGTTATAATGTGGAAATTGAGGATTCATCTGTCTGAAACGACTGTGTCTGCCAGTTACAGGAAACGATTCATACCGTTGTCGTGAACATTCGACGATTGTTTGTACTTTGCTCTTGGAGTAAAGTTCTTTGAAAATTGAGAGTCATTTTTCTGTGAGTAGCACTTAATTTCTTGCTTGACTCCGTTCTGTACAAACATCCGACTGGTACTGTACAATTATATCATATTGCTATGTTTTTTTCCAATTACACAAATTTGCAAAAGTATTCAAATCTGACGTACGTCGTTTGACAAGCTTGTTACCTGCAATGAACTCTGAACAATGTGATGCTGCAAAAAAATGTGGCGACAGTCGGATTTTTTGCACATAACGGAGTCACAAAGTAAAAGTATTCCACTAGTACGAACTTTGCCCATATATTAAAGTCCTTTAAAGAAATACGAATGACTGATTAGTGCAAGCCACTTGATATTGTGTTGAATGTACTATGTAAATACTATACTGTTGAAAAAATGAAAATTGGTTGGTTTTTGTGAGCAACAGAGTAGGCGAGAGCATACATAACACAAACTTTCGGTCTTGCAACAAAAAAACAGCAAGCCACTCCTTTCCTTACTCTTTGCCATTGATTCGATGCTCTTCGGCAGTATTGTTTGTGTGTGTCCGTTCATTCATTTTTCTTGTGTTCGCGTGTGTAACAAATGATTATCTTTTACGATCTACTTTCATTGTGCAAAGGAAATTTCACTGGCTCAATATATTGCACTTTTCTATATGTACAATGGATGTAAATTACGCATCAAGCTGAGACTGTGGAACTTACGCCGGTCTAATATTTGGGGTGAATCTCATCAGCGCCATTGCTATTTGCGCCAACTGTTGATACTTTCATTTATTCCGCAATCAGAAGAGTTCTTCGGCGGGCGATAACACTCTTCCATCGGGGAACATCAACGTTGTTATGTTGTCCCAGTTGATATGTTCCCTAAAACATAATTTTTCTTAATTTTTGCTTTGTGCTTTCCAGAAGCTATCATCACCAGAATGCACGGACGGGCAATTTCAGCTTTGTAAAAACAAAAATGGAAACCTTAGATCGGTTGGTGTAAATACAAAAATGGCGCAAATGGGGTCCTCCCAAGTCCTAGTAAAAAAAACTTTGTTGTCATATGTAAATGAGGTACTGTAGACCTGCGGAAGAAACATGCTGTTGTGCATTGCGTGAATGTTCAGACAATGAACCGGTAGAAGAGGCTTTGCACATTAAAGGGGGTCGGATACCGTCAGTTTACCGAGGAATTTGCTTATGTGTATTTCCTGGACACAAAAGTGGCGGGTCAATAAAACACTTGTTATGAACACATTTTTTTACGAATGAAATGACGGTTTCCGGCCTCCTTTAGGTGCATCAAAGAGTTACTAATGGCGTACCTGGCTCTGTTCTGTAAAATTATCCGACTGTCGAAGTATTATATAAGCAAATCTAATTGTCATGTTTCTTTTCAATTACGCAAATTGCTAATGAATTCATTTGCTTTGCAGCAATACACCGTTTGAAAAACTTGTGAACCTGTGAAAAGTTCGAATACGCTTACAAAATTGAATTTTTGATGACAGTGAGAAAATTTGAACAGAGAATCAGATATGCCAATAGTACATATTGATCTTAAGGAAAGTAGTGTTTTGCGCCAAAATGCAACTGGAAACGAGTTCGCTTTTCTGCTGACTAACAGTACCGAAAAAAAAAGATGTCAGTGTAACACAGCATATTGCTTCCGCCGGTCTACTCTTAGACAAGAAAAATGGACTCTAAAATGACATACAAATTTCATGAGTATTTAAGCTACTCTGAGCAACCTTAAGCAAATAAAATACTCAAACTTTGAGTATTTTTTCTCTATGAGCAGTACCTGACTGAGTAGAACAAAAAAACTTTGGTGAAGGGACAACTATGTAAAGAAATGCTAGCTTTTGCTTCCGAGGATTTGGGTGGACCCCACTTGCGCCAACTGTTATTATTTCCGTTGAAAACATTATTTTTCTGAATTTTTGTATTGTGTCGTCTAGAGGCTATGTTCAGCAAAGTGCACCAGGAATTTCGGCCTTATAGAAACCAAAATTGAGACTATAGAGCGGATGGCGCAAATGCAAAATGGTGCAGATGGGGTCCACCCGAGGATTCACGGTTTCCGGCCTCTTTTAAACACTCCAAATTTGAGTCTTATTTTCTCTGAATATTGGAACATGATGTAGTCATCTAGATGTTGTACACTGTGTTCCTCTCTTCTCTCTTCCTACCAGCCGTTACTTCCGACGACTTCCGATGCTTCGCCTGCATCGGAAACGACTGCGAGGATCAGCATTGCCAAGGCGATTATTGCGTTATTGCGAACTATACGGCCAAGTGAGATATTCTATTGACATACCTGACTCCGTTCTGTACAAATATCCGCCTGTCGCAATATATCCAAATTTGAAAGAATATGCCAGTTTTTGACAGTTTTAAGCTTGCGAAGAATTTGTATACTTTGGGAAGTATGTGTAATTGGAGGGAAAGCTAACAATAAGATTTTATCATAGAATGGCAGTTGAACATTTGTATAGAACGTCAGGTTCGCCAATAGTACAATTACAGAATTGATCACTACAAAAGATAACTCCTTTGTGTTTGTTATCTTCACTTATCTATAGAACTATGTTCGTTGTGTGTCTAGGGTAGTAAGTTTACGAAATACATACTATTGCATACTTCTCTCCGTTCTGTACAAATATCCGACTGTCGCTTTATGATCAAATCTTATTGTTAGGTTTCTTCCAAATTACCCAAATTGGCTAAGTTGTAATTTTTTTTTGGCAAACCAATACCACTTACGAACCTGCTGTGAACTGCTAAGAATTTGAGTACTCTTACAAAATTGAATATTTAGCGACAGTCGGATATTTGTACAGAACGGAGTCAGATAAGGTATTACAGGCATGTGCTACATACTGTTACTACTGTTATTGACAGTTAGTACTGCAAATTATTCTCTTCTTTGCAGGTTTGGCTTTAATCTAACAGAGGAATCGCAGGTGGTCAAAGGTTGCGCATCGGGGAGCATGCTAGAGAGCGACATTAGAGAACACTGTGAGATACACAATACTGAACATGGCAAGGTGAGCGTTACCTACAATACTACTATTTATCATATTATACTTAGCACTTATTATAATAGTAAGTAATTTTGAATTGAAATAACAAAAGCTGGCGCGAATGGTGATGGCGCATATGGGGTCCCGTTACTTTCTATGTTTGGGGTAAGAAATCAAAGAGAAGCTTACCTTGACATTACTAATCACACAGAAAAAACTTTAGAATCTGAGTGTTTAATACGCTCTTTAGTGCTAGAGTGTCTTAAGCACTCAAAAAATGAGTATTTGAAACATAAATGTTTTCCATTACAGCAGAACTCAATGTGTGTTTGCAATTCCCGTGAATGCTACGCTGCACAATATTTGAATCAAGTGATGACCGAAACCGTCATGGTGCGTTTTTGATCACATTAAAAAAAGATCCTGCACTAGTAAAGATTGGGAAGAATCGGATTTTAAATTTGTTTTATTGCGATAATAATTTTATTGCCGGGGGGAGAACATGTAAGGTTTAATAAAAACTGGTTATCACAGAATACGTGTTCGACATTCAGTTCACATGCAGCTGTTCTGGTGTTCATTGTGGCAATGCAACATCGTGTCGTGGAGAGATGTGCACGTGGGCGAAGAATCATCAATCCGGAATCATTGAACGGGTACACACGTGATACCGCTTCCTTTGCTAAGCGGCAATAGAAATCTCATTGTTCAGCGCAGTTAACAATAGCTAGAACAAAGTTATTGGCATAAAATGAAATGCCGCTTTTAACATACGTGGTACACACTATTAACATGAATACAACGATGCCCTATATTTGTTTGCAATATTCAACACAGCATGTTGATCTACAGTACCTCATTTGCATACGATTAGAACAACTTTACTTTCCAAAGCAAAGAGATACAATGCTTACAATGTTCACACAATTTCTCTATGGCGTAATTCCAACGGTATGCAAAGATATAAGAGAAAGATAGAAAGATAGAAAGATAGAAACTAAAACAAAGAGATACGCAACTTTGAAACCGGCCGAAGTTGTATTGTTTCGGCATGATGTGTCAATGGGTCAGTTCACATCAGGATCAAGTTGATACATAATGTGAACTGACCGTTGATGCATCATGTTTATACAGTTCACAAGTGATACGGTTCACATAATGATAAAGGTTCACAAAGTATTATATAACATGGAGTTACTTACCATTATATTGGATGATAATAACAATAAGTATGGTTGATTGAATCGTTATTGTTAGCAAAAAAATGAACAGAACATCTTATCTTATCTTCGCTAGAGGATTAGTGAAGAAATTAGCGATTCAGGGATGTCACAATTCTACGTTCCCACTGCTGGAAAGGCGAGCGATTGGATCGTGTATGATACCGCCAATGACAGGTATGGCTACAAGCTAATTGTAAGAGAGCTCTTATTGTTAGAGGGCTTTAGAATGTTCCCTTTGAGAGCATCCTTAGCTTTCTGGAAAAATTCGAACAGTCAAAAAAGGCATTTAAAAACTTTTAACAACAAGTTGTTAAAAGGGGGCCAGAAACTGTTGTTTTGTGTTAGCAGAACCGCTTTTACAAGAGACCCGTAACTTCTGTGAGGGGGCAACTACATAAGGAAATGATGGCTTTTGCCTCCGAGGATTCACATTTTTAAAAACCCATTAACAAAAAATGCTCAGATTCATTAGCCATGTCCGTCGCAAAAAACACAAACGATCTTCTGGTGACGGAATCCTGCATCTGCGCAAAAGACTACTGTAACAAAGAAAATCCCTCTATCCCAAAGGTACATTTCTTGCAGTTCTTGCTTTCTTG
>JACMIJ010001597.1:0-11919 GCA_014805365.1 Koerneria luziae
TTTTACAACCCCGAAACATTTTCTGGCGCATAAGCTTGTAAATGTCAGACCTCGTGACAAACAAAGTGAAGATAATGCGTACAGTTATGATCTACTAGTGGAATATCTCATTCCGTTCTGTACAAATATCCGACTGCCGCCGTATAGTCCAATCTTATTGTTATGATTCTTCCCAATTACATACATGCGAATGCTAATGTAGTCAACTCTTCCAACTTTATACCGCTTCACAAGAATCCGTCTGCTATGAGCTACGAAAGGTTCGAATATGTTTGTTAATTTGAATTTAGAAAACAACAGTCGGATATTTGCATATACGAAACGGGGTCAGATATTCCTATAGTAGGTCCAAAAACATCGTATTGTTGTTGAAATCGACGTTTTGAAGTGTACCTCCCACGCCACGATGACTTTCTATTCCAATACATGATTATTTATCGTTCTTCACTAACTTAGCCACCTGGGCGTACTTAAGACGGGACGGATGATATATAAGGACTCCGCTCCACTCTAGTTTTTTCCGTTCTGTGTTTTTTGTTGTCATATTTTTGCTGCAAGATTATGTTGACAGCGCACGAGAATAGTTGGCATTCCGTGTCCTGCATATATTCTCATCTTCTGGGTGGCGCGACACTCTCGCGTCATTTCGTTGCCCGAGCTGCTTTTCTATCGCAGGTCATTTCCAATTCTGGAATCGGAATTTGATAAGAAAGGCCGACGCTTACAATGGAGTCCAAACAATCAATGCATTGCAACAAGGTGCACAGATTGCATTGCTCTAGCTGTTCTCGTGTGTTCTTATTATTTTTGCCCTTTTACTCAAATATTATTTCACATCACCATATGGCGAACATAATTTACACCAGTTAAGTAAGAAAATCTGAAAACCAAAATTCATATATTTCAAAGCGCATCCAAATTTTATCGTTAACCTAATTGTAAGTTTTCTAGCCATATTACACACCCATTCGAGTAACAGAAAACTATTCTCTCAAACGGTTATTTGCTAATTGTAAGTTGCTAACGATAAGCCGCACTTTTCCATTATCGCATGATTCCTGACTTACACACGGAAGTGACGGTAACAATAAACATTTGGTGTCATTTTGGGTCCGCTATAAACTACTTTGGAGTGCCTGTGCCCGCCAAAAGCATTGTAATAATACAATATTTATTATTTACATAATTTACAAAAATGTACAAGAAGCATCGGTCATAACCGCCTGCGAATAAATTCGGACATTGAGACAGGTCGAGGAAAATCGGCTCCGTTCCAGTAACAGATACCCGTATACTCGCAGATTTCGTCCAAATAGCTCTCGACACGAGTGAACCTGGAAAAGTGTACGGTATATTGTATAGTTTAGGCTACATATGTAATGTTGTTGGAACGAGTGTTGTTGAAGTACAGTGTCTTCCATTGGTACTGCACTAACAATAAGACAAAAAACTGAATTGTCTAACTATTGAGTTAACTCCAGCGGTTCAGTTAACTCTGTTGAGTTAACTCTAAGAGCAGTGAGGCTGGCCGCCTTCTGGTCAAGGGAGTCTTCATCCCGCCCGTTCGGATCTACTCTTCAACACCACAACCACAAGGAGAGCCGTGAGTCTTCAAGAGTAGATAAGAAGGATGGGACCCTGCCAATTAGACCGGCATCCGATGGTAGAAGCCGGTGGTGTGGCTCCATCGCGTATCACCGAACAGCGAGTGGTCGAAAGGACACTGTACTACCAAGGGAAACCAAGGATACAAGTGGATCTTCCATTTCGCACGCAACACGTTATTTTTAAGAAGACGTCGATTCTGCGATAAAGTTAAAGTGAGGCTTAGAATCTTACGTTTACATCTATTGGGAACTGAAATGAGCTCCTTCTTTTTCAACACCCTACCTCGCCAATTCATTCGCCGGACATCCACTCGTCCCAAATGATGTGATTCCGACCAGCCGCGCACGCCCTCGTCCATCGATTTGTTGCATTCCCGATCCACTGTCACCCTGAATCAGGAGGCTATTGTTCGAAGTTTGTTTGAAACAGCAATGATGACTAGTTCTAACCATGAGATAATTTCTTGGTTAAATTATAATTCGAAAAACACTATGGGAAGTCCCAGTTTGTTTTGTCTGACAGCTAATTGTAAGCAATTTTCAATTGTCATTTTATATGAATAGCATGCAAATAAATTAATTATATGCTTCGCACCGTGTATCGCAGGAACAACGCAAGAAAGAAAGAATAGAAAGCAGCAAGAACACAAACATGACAGGTTCGCTCGGCGAAGAAGTCGGTTCTGTTCAATGAGGTCGC
The DNA here is from genome assembly GCA_014805365.1 of Koerneria luziae. Lineage (NCBI taxonomy): Eukaryota > Metazoa > Nematoda > Chromadorea > Rhabditida > Neodiplogasteridae > Koerneria > Koerneria luziae. The sequence goes on from JACMIJ010001597.1 coordinate 2,308, forward strand.
ACATATGAGATCGGGCAACTTGGCGGGCATCAGATCGCTCCACGGACGGGGACAGTGCGGCGTGTACAGCATGTGCGTCTCGCGCAGAAGAGGACCCGACTCACGGAATACTGGAACATCGGTTGCGTGTTGAAGGGACAGGAATAATCTGTAGTGAATCGTATATCTCCCATCTTACAAATATGTTGCTTTAAGACAATTGAATGACAACAAGGATTGAAATATTAAGTAGCACATACAAAATTACGAAGAATTTATTCTTACAATTAGTTTATTCTTCTAAGGTGTTTCGGTGCACTTAATGCAAACAGTGAATTCAGATAATTGAATAGAAAACGTATTTATTGCTAAGCTCACAAAGGTGCTAACTAAGCAAAAGTTGTGCTTGTGCAGACTTACCGTAATTCCTGCCCCATCCAGCCACGGTCAGCAGATTCTGCAGTTTCGTATTCTGCATCGGCAAGCATATTGGACGCACGCGTTCAGAGAATTCCACTCTGAAACGAGAAAACAGAATATAAATCTTTTCTCTTTACTTTACTCGTCAAACACCAATCTACGACAGAAGTTTCAACTACCGTCGACTTGTCGTGTTTTGAACCGTTTTTATATGAAACCTTTGACCAACGATCAGTAAGCCGTAAAATAGGCCTGGTTCAAGGGCCAGCAAATATCACTTCGGACCAAGGCCGTAAAATAACCCCGGTGACTGATATACAATCATCCCATATAGCAGCGCCTAATCAAATTCCATTTGTAAGCTTCGATAAGGTTTCTGTTTTCTGGAAGAATCACGGAATCTGCTTATCATATAAGCTGCATTTCTCTTTTCATCTTCCCCGTTGCATTGATGTCAGCAAGTGGACAATAATAAAGATAAGGAGGGCGAAGAAGCGGTGAAGCAGGGAAACGCCAAACCAACGGTGATAACTGGCTTGATGACTGCTATGGGTTTTGATTCTGGGATATGTAAAAGGGAGGACCCCATTTGCGCCAACCCTTCTATAAGCTCGATTTTTTGTCTACAAGTTTGAAATTCCTTAGGCACTCTATTTACCATAGCGTTTAGAAGGTACGAAGCAAAAAATCCGAAAAAAATATGCTTTTGGACGAGTTAACAACAGTTGGCGCAAATGGGGTCCTCCCAAGTAAAAGAGCATATTGGTAAATATAATACATAGAAATTGACTATGACGAGCTCAAGACTACCGTGTATTGATACCATATGCTTGTCATCTTATTGTCAGTGTTGATGTGGAATAATCGTCTAACTGAATAAGATACTAAACTGTGAATCTTTTTAAAACTACTTTGATCGTAGCAGGTTCAAAAAATTTCCCTGTGCATGCAATCGAAATATTCTGGCAGCTAGCCGTTATCAACTACTATTGGCTTGCTTGACTCCATTCTGCACAAGATTGTCACTGTATGACCAAATCTTATTGTTAGGTTTCTTTTCATTCAGACAAATTTGTCAAAGTACTCAAACTTTCCACAAATCTATGCAATTTCACAAGCCTGTAAACTGTGAAAAACTTGAAGATGTTTAGAAAATTAAATTCACAGCGACAGTCAGATATTTGTACAGAACGGGGTCGGATAAGCCATAATACATGACACCAACGATACCGATTTTCCAACTCGATGATCGCCCAGTCGTGGCCCTCTCGGCAGAGGCCATCTGCGAACACCCCATCGAACATCACACTCCGGATCTGGAAGAACCATATTTGTGGAGAAATATTGTATTATACAAATAGTAAAATAAACAAGAGAAAAATGTGCCTCTAAGAAACCCTTACAATTAGTTTGCTGTTACTGATTCAGCTAAATTGATAGAAATAATTGCTAAACTGCTTAATTTCTTCTTCTATTTTGCTAAGATGAAAAATCCCAAGTGCCGAACCAGTACCGTATTGTGTTGCACATCGGACTCGGGACACTTCGGATGATTGGGGAGGTATCGATGTCGTCCACGAATGCACTTCCCCCCATACATTACCGTCCTCGATCGTATCTCCTCGGGTTTGCGGTAGTCGATGTTCCTGAGGAAAGATGAGAAGTTGGTGTTGTAAATAAGGATGAGGAGAAACGATACATGGAGTAGCTAATCGCATTAACACTAAATTTTTTGTCCAAATGATACCCACAGTAAAGTGAAAATCAATGTTCACGAGAAAGGTGAAAGATTAAGGATAAACAACTAACGACTAACAACAAACTAGTATTTTTCTTACTTTCATTCAATCTTACAATTAGAGTGAAAATTGATGTTGTTCAGGATATTTACATTGAACATTTGTATGGGCAGTGTTTTCGATCTATTCCTAGGTAGCCGATCTAAAATTTGCATTATCCTTTGAGCGCTCTTCAAAGTCCTTTCTTGTTGTATGCAAACGAGGTTCATCATCACAATCATAAAATACTGTGAAGTATTGGCAATTTTTGAGTATCGGAACTATACAATAGCGATTCCTGCATAGCCAAGAACACCCACGAACAACGTGTTGTGTAGCTGTGGAAGGTGAGGAAGCCATGGGCGACCGTGAGCACGTGGTACGGAGATATCAACGAGCCACCCAGCTTGTTCTTTCCCTGAAATCCGTATATAAAATGCGTGCCTGTGTAATTAAAAGTGTATGAAAGACATGCTCATGCAATGAAGAAAAACATAAGTTATTGTAAGTGCACACAATTCAAGAATGGATTCTGCTTGTTGTATTATAGTAACAATGTGTTTCTTCGATGCAAGCTGTTTGCTATCAAAGACGGAGGGATGACACTTTGGTTAGGACTTGCCGGGAATCAAACCCGGGTCTTTTGTATAGTGTAGGGTGCGTTCTGCCACTACACTGCCCTTTATTGCTATCAGAAGATAGTAAAATATGTGACAATTGTTACTAACAATAAGCAAGAACACGAGCAAACTGACATCGATAGTAATGCTGACCGCCCATGGATAGTGCATGAGATCATCGTCGGTGTCATTCCATTTGCCGCATTCGCGAGCGAGATCATTGCTCTCTCCCGGTGAGATAAACGACGTTTTCCTGACTTTACGCTACTTTTGAAACTATTTTGCCTGTTTTCCCCCAGATTGATGTCAAATGCCCGTTATAAGTAAAAGACTTCCCAAATTCATTGCAAAAAACAATACTCGTAATTTTTAGGGAAATGGTGAAAGATAATAGTTGTAGTCTAATTTCTTGAAGTTTCTGGCCAATTTTCTCGCTTCTGACCCAACATTCAACCATTACAGGAATCGAAACTAACAATAAGTGTTATACAGAACTTTAATGAGGAAATGTAAAATTTTCATTTTTTCAACCAATCAGAAGCCAATTCCATGGACAATGAATAATTGAATGGAATCCTAGATGATGTTCTCTTTTTGGTTATTTCTCTCTATGATCGTTATTTCTAACCTTGCCGTCTCAAGTGGTTCTCGCTCCCCGTTATACTATAATGTAAAGAGGAGTAGTTCTCACAGTGGAAAGAACATGTTTCTCTCCGTCGCACAAGTTATGAGTACTATTGCAGTTCCTTGTGGTTGTTGTAGTAGTAAACCACTAGCAACCAAAAATAACAATTAACTGTATCATCTAACAATAAGTTGTGAGCTTTGCATAAATTCGCAAGATAATCCAACAATTCTAATAAATTCGGATCAAAATTACTAATATTTAAAGTGTTCTGCCACAAACAAATAATAACGGGGTCCTTTAGTACTATTCTGATGTATTGTACGGCTAAGAAATTGTTGAACTTACAATGGCCACCAATAAATATCGGTCGAAAGGCTGAGCTGAGATCAATGAAAAAGATGAAAATGAAGAGTATTGTAGCTGGAGCAGCGTTTGAAGAAATCCGCAGGGGTATCATAGAAGCCAGAAGGGATTTGGCCATTACCTGTAATGCAACTGGCTGGCACTTATGAGCCAAAGCATTGGAACAAACAAACAGCAAAAACCGTGCAAAGAGAAAAGAAAGAAGTGCAAAATATCTTATATCGGCGCTACGAAATGTTAGAAAACGACAAGTCAGAATACAACGTTCTAGAACTTTGTGTTCTGACTTGTCGTGTCTTCAAGTGTCGTAGCGCCCTTATACCATAACATGCAAAGGATATAACAAATTCCTTACGAGTCGGATGTGGAAAAAATGTGTTAAAATGGACACATAGTAAAACACGTAGTCGGCGCCTTTTGCCTTGAAACACAAACAGGCGGATCTTGTCTGGCAATCTGGGCATATGGCACTCAAGTATTCGGGTTTAACAATGACCTTTGTAAGGAATCTAGGCATGTTGAATTCTGGACCAACAACAAAACAAAATTCAACAATCATTACAAAAACAACCACCTGTTAATTCTGCGTTCTTATTGTTAGTTGTGTATACCTGCAAAGTATTTTAGTTTACCTTCATTTCTAAGAGTTGTTCTTCACACAATAAAGGTAACATAGGCACGCAATACATATTCGACAGTAACAATTTGCATGTTAAAGAAGGAGTAAACTCACTTTTCAAAGTACTATGTCCCCGTTAACCATAGCTTGCCCTAAGTGTGGTTGACACTTCTGTAGCTTGTTTAGTGTTATAAATGTCAATTGAGTGTTTTATGAAGCTTTAAAGACAGAGAATTGCCGAAAAATAGCATGTAACTATGCCCTATTTATTCGTGTTTCACAGCAACCATAAGATACGGGCATAGTAAGAAAGAAGTGCGTTCACTCCTTCTTTGAAGGAGGTAGAACATTGAAAATAAGACGGTCAACTTGAAAAAGGGCGGGAAAAGCGGGCAAATGACAAGTGAAAGCGGTAGAAAACAATACACATCGGTGCATGCGCCCCTTTTGTCAATGTGTTTGTCAATGTCTCTTTCCCCTCTACTTGACAAAACTCTTTATAAAAACTGTTCTTCAACGGTCACATGCTTATTGTATTCTGGTGTTTATAAAAGAGATTAGATTTACAAAAGATTTTCAAGTGGATCTAGAATGCAGTACAAATCGTTCAATTCTATAAATGCAGTAACAAAGAAAATGAGAGAAAGAAGGTATTAAGGAGGAAAAAGCTGGAAGGAACGATTTCGTATACAACTTCTGTCAATGGGCAGACTAATTGTCAGTATGCCGAATAGATCGCATGAGAGAGGAATTTCATTGTTACGAGGAGAACGGGGAAGCTTGTACATATCTTTGAGGCATACTTGTTAGTTTGGCCATTTTCTAATTGTAAGATACAGAAAAAAGCTCACAGTTTAAAAACATTTATCTTATTGTTAGAACACAGTTTTTAACGTTGTTAATGTTAGCAAAACTAATACTCAGGAAAACGGTTCATAGGAACCCGAAGCAGAGGAATAAACTTCTTCCAGGAAGCTAATTGTAAGGTGTAAAGAAAAAGATCAAGGAAGGTGATTGCGCAATGAGGAATCGAGAAAGTGACAGGAAGGAACGAAGATGGTGGGAGGGGGGGGGGAGGGGTCATAATACTAGACGATGCCCGAGGGGACAACCGTTCTGTGTGGCATGCACCCGGATATCCAACAGAACACATGGAACGAGACCATGAGAATAACGAATAGCTATCGTATTGTTAGTCAATGGTCAAAGTTAAAGTCAAACACGGACGACCTAGATGCCAAGAGGCATAGAGGCGCCTTATCCGCACACAATGCCTGGATATCGCGATCACAGTCAGTGGTCGGATTCTAATTGACTTGTTATTTGGAATGGTCAAGGGGTTATTGTGAGGGATTGTCCGGGATCACCATTACAAGACCACTACCGACGTCCTTCTTGTGTCCACTGATCGCTCAGATAACCATTGTTATCAGGTTGGGTTTTTGAGGTTTTATATAAGTTTTTGGGTGTGTACTGAAATATTACCGTTCTCTTATTCGCGATCAGTCGAATGTGTGCGTATTGAACTCTCTTACACCCTTTCATGTTCTTTCAATGCTGAGACAATTGTTCATTTTATGAGTAGACTGTCACAATGACGAGAGAAGTTGTGCCGGAAAGAGAGGCAACAGCGAAGAACGCAGCAGAAAGGCCTTGGGCATTCCTCCATAGATGCTGCTAGATAAGCTGGTGAAGCCGTGGTATTTGATCGGAGGTGTGAACGGGCTCGGAGGGTTAAATGAGCCCAGTTAGCTTTATTAGAGCTGATTTGTAAGCTCACATCCAGCACCATTGGTTTGTTGGCATCATTGAGAGCATGCTGTCAGCACAGAGAAGGCTAACAAAAGGAAGAAAGAGAACACATACCATGTTTATGAGCCGGTGAGAACTACTGACAATGAGCTGAAATTGTGCTCACATGCTTGCCTGTGAGCAACACAATGAGCACTAATCACGTCACGGAGGAAAAGCATCACACAATACCATCATGTGTGGTTTGTTACAGCAATGGACGAGAATTTATAGCATGGAAATGACATGAAAAGGGAAATGAGTTCAAGGATGCTTACAATTAGAACTGGAACATAACACCAGTAAATATCGGTGACTACTGTTATGTGAGAACTAGAGGCATGTGGTACTACGTCCTAAGCACTACAGTATACCTACAGTAACCAAAAGCTTCTATTCCAGATGGTAACGTATATCCAGCATGATGACATATACCATATGTCGCTACCGTAACTGCGAATTGAGATAAGCTGCCGATCACTGACAGACAGACAAAAACCTTAGCTATTGTTATAATAGGAAGTAAAAGCATTCATTTGGGCACTAGCAATGAGACCAAGTTTTATAATGTTTTTTTCGTAAAGTGTTTTGCTGGGATTAGTAATAATTGTACAATGTAACACATACTGATCTCTTGGTCATACAATATGTATGTGCAAACGTATACAGCAGATGCTAATTGTAAGGACAGCAATCGAGTTGCAAGTGCGAAGTAATACAAAATGAATATTAGCTGGAAAGAAAGGGCTAAAATGGGCTGGGAGAATGAAAGTTCAAGCAGCCGTGTTTGGGAGGCCGAGGCTCTCGAGGTGACGTTGTGCTTCTTCGTTGAACCTAAGAATGAAGTCATTAGAACTTTCTCTTTCGTTTGTCTTTTTTTTCTATTGTTGGAACTGATTGATATGTTCCTGTTACACAATCTGTAATTAGTACTCTGCTATATTGCTAGAGTGATGTTTCGTGGAAATAACTTTTTGACAAAATTATCATGCTACTTACTGTTCGGACAAGGTTTTACGTATGATTTACAATGTTGAAATGTATTCGAGCAAGAACAAGACTTGATGAGCTTGCTGGTTAGTTCCCTTACTTCTTGCCCAGTGTATTCCACGCCCTCTCCGTGTCCTCGTCCACCGTCATTTTCGTTCCGAGATATCCGAGCCACACGGCAAAGAATGCCTGAAAAACAGGGTAATTGCCGTTCTAACAATAAGATATCCCCTAGTCCATCTCGCCCAGTTAAAGGGAAACCGTCAGATTACCGCGGAATTTGCTTCATAACATGATTCTGTAAAGGTCAAAAACAAGAACGTGCCGCGTCCATGTATGGAATGGCGGTTTCCGGCCTCCTTTAAAGCAAAGTAAAATATTCCGGAATCAAGGCCCTGTGGGACCGAGGGTGCTGGGACGCTGTAGGGCATTTAAGTCCAGAGTGCCTATCTTTTCGCCAGGTCGCTTACTTTTTGTACAAACTGTCACTACCAATTGGCAGCAGCGAAGATTAGCAACGTAGATTAACAGGAGGTGAGGGGGTTCTTACACTCCACAATGCGGGGTCCATCTTGAACTGCCGGTGACGATTGATGATTTCTCGGACGTACGCCTTGAACACCTCTTCCTGCTCGTAGATTTGCGTGAGAATGTGACAGGCGAGCAGCAAACGCTGACCCTGCTTCTCAAAACTAAAAAAACAGTTTGCTTATTGTTAGTATTTCAGATCTTTGCTATGTTCAAAGTTCCCCTTGATTTGTGTTTCACTGTTGATATTTGGTTATTGTTGCGTGTGAATTTCCGTTTCGGCAAGTAAGCAAAAATATGTTAAAGGAGTAAAGGCACTTTTTGGTAACTGTGATGTTTCTATTGTCGTGTACCTAGTGTAGTTGACTCTCCTGCAGGTTCTTTTGTGTTTTGAACACAGAAAAGTACCTTTGCTCCTTCTATGAGAACATCTGGTAATTGTAAGTACTATTATAATAGTTTCAAGGATTTCATCCGCCCTAACAATAAGAGACCTACCGTTCACTTTTTTGCACATCGTCGGCAGTGTATTTCTCGGCTCCCTTGAAGTACACGCGAAGGTCGGGGAAGTTGGTGAAGAAGCTTAATGCCCGAGTTTACTTTTTATTCTAACTCGGCAATCATATAAGCGTGGTTGTTAAGTAGTTACGTTACAGAGTTAACGCGATAGAGAACACCTACTATTTGTAGAAGTCCCTTCCATGCTGCAGGTTCGGCTCCTCTGTGCCCACCATCGCCTTCTCTAGAGATTTCTTGCATAGCTTAGCAACTTCGGCAGCAGACGACATTTCTAGAGGAAATCACATTGTAACATACTAATAATCACGAATTTGACAGAATCATGACGAATTGAAAAATACTTCGACCTAACAATAAGACAAGTTTACAACAATGGAGAAACTGACGAAGAATTGATCAAGACCTCTTCTAGTAATTTTAGGCTATAATAAAAACCGTCAACAATTTTTCTTTCACAGATGTGAATACATGCACAATATTGTCATAAAAATGATCTTACAATTAGTTAGGGCGCTCAAGTTATCTATCTTAATAAGCAACATTGGCACTTATAATATTCTGTAAACATGCAGAAATATCACCTGTGAAGGTGGGTAATAAATGGTAAATACTCGGTTCATGGACTGAGATTATAGAAAGGCCCAATCCATCCATTCACCATCAATGATGATCACGCAAGTGGCAGAGAGAGCGGGAATGATTGGAGGGAACTGCGCATCATTTGACCCCAGATCAAAGACAAACCAGAAATAGGCAGAAAGTATCAACTGCAGGTGAATAAATACCGGAAATTGCGATGTTTTCATGGTCAACATGATTGATGATATGGGCATGACAGGAAGTGGTCGGCACTCGCAGACAACTACGAGCATGCACCGCACTTTTCAGCCTAAGGTACCTCATTTGCATATGAATACAAAGATATTTCGAGAATGAACAAAGGATTAACAAATCTCAAGCCGGAGGTCCATAGACAACTTAGAAACGCTATGCGTACATTTTGTTATTACTGTTAAATTATGAAACAATAAGGAAATACTAGATATTGTAAGAGTAGCCAAGAAACTTCTAACAATAAGAAACATCGTTTTATACGAAAGATGTGCAAACCAAAGGAAACCCCTGTTCATTTCTGTAAAACAGGAAAACGTTGCTCATATGACAATGAAACTTACCAGAAATGATGACAAACAAACTAATTAACTTTGATGATTTTAGTCACACTGTGAATTTCAATAGACAGTTTGTCACGTCCAGCATCTTAGTGTCAATTGTCAACAAAATGGTGAGCAATGCTCGACTGTACCCTACAAACAACACGTACCCAACATTTGTGTTTCCATCGCTTGCCTTTATAATGATATTTATTGTTAGGTC